>LTAE01008541.1:0-15445 GCA_001647135.1 Pontederia paniculata | reverse complement strand
CCAAGGTGAGCTTGTATTCTTGATTAAAAAGTCGGAATGTGACTTCGCCAGGATCATCATCTCTGTGAAGGATTTTGGCTTTTATTGAGCTTAAGAATTCCAATGTGGGTACTTCATATGTGCTCCACTTGGTGTTCATTAGGTAGTTCCATCCCAACTTGTTACAAAGATAGTGCACATACATGTCAATCGCTAGCTCATGCATGGTGTGAGTGTCCATGTACCGAGTGTTAGCAATAACCCTCTTCTCAATCATTCTATATCGATGTCTTTGCTCGGCATCTCGGAAGATAACGTCATGCTCTTCTTGGTCACTCAGGCATATGTAGCCTCCCCTAGTCCTTGGGCTTGCGGTTGCATTCCTTTTGGGTGCCATTTGTTGTCAGCTTGAATTCAATTTTCACTTGGGCAAATTGTCGAACAATTGGTGTGCACCTTCTCTTCTTCTCCTCTTTAGAGCCTCCCTTGTATATGTGGCTTCCCTCTTGTACAAAATATGTAAAATGACTTCAAGAGTTGGAGAAAATTATTTAGTTGTTGATCTCTCCTTGATTGCTTGCGTTGCTTGTACCTACAAAAGGAATGGAAAGAACAAGAGAGCTATCTCGTGAGCAGCAAGAAGAGAAAATGGTCGAACAACACCTCTATTATATGTCTCTACTTCTTGCGCTACGGTTAGAAGACACGCTACGGTTGAATCATGTCGCGCTACGGGCGTCTTGGGCGCGCCTACAGTTGATCAAAATTTTGCACTACGGTCACTTGAGGCAGCTACATTCTGAAGAGGATGGCGCTTCGGTTGAAGAGAGATCACTACAGTTTGAAGAGAGATCGCTGAGGGGTCCTAGAACATTCTTTGCCATTTGAATTTTCGACAGCTTGAACAGAGTCTGACTATGGCTTAAACTCGGTTGGCTATGGTCCTTCAGTGATGTTGCTACGGTTTGATCTCTAAGCCATAATGAAATCCTTCTCGTTTGAATTTCAGTGAACTTGAACAGAGCGTGGCTACCCCTTCCACTTGATGGCTACGACTCCTCAACTTGAGACTTCAAAATCAGCTTTCTACACACATTGAACAATAGTATAGGGTTTCCAAAACACAATCCAAAATATATATATGCAACAGAATTATTAGAAGATCAAGAGGTTAAGACCATGGGTTGCCTCCCAAGAAGCTCCTTTGTTTAACGTCGTTGGCTCGACATGGAGATCGCTTGTGTTACGTCGGATCATGAAACTTCATAGCCTTCGCTGCTTGATTGCTTTGGTCAATAAGTGAGGCTTGAGATTTTGTTCATTCACTATATAGTCCGGTGACTTTGAATGTGATCTCCACTACTCCATTCGCCAAAAGCTTGGGGATTTAGAATGGTCCCGGACATTTCCTTGACAAGGTTGAATTGGATTAGCTTTCACGTCATGGCTTCCATCTTTGTCACAAATTTTCATATCCTTCTTCCCTCGGCCTCCCTCGAATGAGTCTTTGTGCAACATTTTTTACACACCTCTTGAGCTAGCTCTTCAAAACAATCGACTTGGAAGATTTGGTCGGTGGCGGAGTGAAACTCAGATGCTCTCACTAAATCAAAGTCGGCTTCGTCTTCACCAATATTTAATGTGAGCTTCCGTTCTTCACATCTATCTTAGCGCCCGTCGTGGCTAAGAATGGTCTACCCAAAATGATAGAAATTTCTCTATCTTCTTCCATATCGAGAACAATGAAGTCAACCAGCACAAAGAATTTGTCCACCTTCAATAATACATTGTCAAGCACCCATATGGGGTAAGTAATGGATCAGTCAGCTAGTTGTAAGGAGATAGAGGTGGGCTTCAATTCCTTCAAGCCAAGATTCCTACAAACGGATAAGGCATTAAAGATACACTTGCTCCCAAATCATATAAAGAGTTGTTGATGTGTATATTGCATGGAATAGAAAAACTTCTCGGATCTTTGAGCTTTGGAGGTAGCTTCCTTTGAATGATGGCACTACACTCCTCCGACAACGCTATGATTTCATGTTCTTCAAATGTCCTCTTATTATCCATGATTTCGTTAAGAAACTTTGCATGTAAGAATTTAAGCAATGACATCGGCAAATGGAATATTAATGTGTAGTTGCTTGAAGAGCTTCACAAACTTTTCAAATTACTTGTCATCGTCTTTAGGCTTTTGCAACCTTTGAGGAAATGGAATAGGGGGCACATAGGGTTGAGGTGGTATGTAATTCTTTGGAACTTTGACTTCCTCCTTGTCTTTCACTCCATTTTGCTCTCCCATCTTTTCCTCCCATTGGTTTGTGGTTGCTCCAAGGATTTGCCGCTTCTCAATGCAATAGCATCGCATTTCTCCTTAGGGTTCACTTGGGTCTTACTTGGCAAGCTTCCTTCCTCTCTTGAGTTGATGGATTGGGGGAGTTGTCCCACTTGATATTCCAAGTTTCTATTTGAGGTTATCAACAACTCCATTCCTTTTTCAAGCTTCTCAAATCTACCATTAGTCATGTTTGCCAACTTCTCTATTGCATCTTCTCAAGATTGCTTCTTTTCACCTTGAGGCTGTAGGGTAGGTTGTAGATGATGAGGTGGTTGATATTGCGGTTGATAACCTTGTTGTGGATATGATGGTTGTTGATATGGTGGCTTTGGTAGCATTCCGGGTGGCGGTTGTGCTCTTTGGTGTTGTTGTGAAGATCCTCCTTGATTTCCTCAAGAAAAATTAGGGTGGTTCCTCCATCGGGGGTTATAGGTATTTGAGTATGGGTTGTTGGTCCGGTGTTGGTTACCCACAAAGTTTGCTTGATCCACTTGGAGACATTCATTACCTTGATGAGGTTCTCCACATGCTTCACACATACTTTGCACATTTACCACTTGACTTGAGTTTCCTTGGTTCATCTTCGACATCATTTGCAATAACGTGTCCATCTTTGCACTCAAAGCATTGTAAGCTTCATCCTTTGGTTGTGTCCACTTTGAAGGAGATTCGTCATATCATTTGCAGCCAATTTGTCCAATAAGTCACAAGCTCTTGCATATGGTAAGTTCATGATGGAACCACTCGCCGAAGAAGAATCAATACTAAATTTCATTGCCAGTGTTAATCCATTGTGAAAAGTTTCAATTAACAACCAATTCGGCAATTTTGATGGTGAGGGCATTGTCTTTTCAACTTCTTGAATCTTTTCCATGCCGCTCCAAAACTTTCATTCTCCTTTTGCTTGAAACAATTGATCTTGTTCCTCAACTTGAAATATTTACCAGATGTGTAAAATCTTGACATAAAAGCTTGAAAATCATCCCAAGTGTTGAATACTCCTTAAGGTTGAGAGTCTAACCTTTCTTGGGCTTATCTCGGAGAGAAAATGGTAAAAGTCTCATCTTGAGAGGTGGGATCTTCATTTGTAGCTCCTCTAAATTGATCTAGTTGTACCATTTGGATGACGTTGGATTTGAGTTTGAAGTTGTTGGCCGCAATCCTTGGCATCACAAGACTTGATCTCGCTCCTCCATAATGTCTTCTTGCTAGTTCTCTCATAGGAACATCCATCACTTCTTGATGACCAATATTAGCATTGACATGTGGTGCTCTTTGTTGGTTGTTAGCTTGGTTGATGTTGTTCCCTTCATTGGCAACTTGTTCATGTGCTAGATCAATCCCCAGACCTCTTCCTTGGTTCGCGGCCATGTTTTGCCTACTAGCTCTTCGAGTTGCTCGGCAAGTTCTATCAATTTCCGAGTCAAAAGGTTCAAATTCCCTGCATGAGTGTGGCATACAACAACAAAAAGAGAAGAAAAGTGTCTAGAGTAACAATTGAAAATAAAATTCTAATATTGGCACACTTTCCCGGCAACGGGGCCAAAAACTTGACAAGCGTTCCACAAGCACATGGGGCCTTGTTGTAGTAATAAAATATCGATCCCACGAGAAAGCGGCCAAATACTAGAATTATAGTTCTCAAGTAGTTATCTAGACAATTAGGATTAGGAGAGAAAACACGAGGCTATCAATTACAACTAAAGAAGATGAATATGAAAGAAGTAAATAAACTAAGCACTAGAATGAGAGTAAATATAGGAGAGAAATGTTCTAGGGTTTCGAATCCGTTTAGGGTGATAATGCAAAGGAGATAGTGATATGACATGCATTAGACTCTTGCATCACTCCAATAATCATGCAGTCCTCTTTCACGGTACCACAATTCTAACTAGGGTCATGAAATAACACTTTTATGCATTCACGCTAACACTAGTTGCATTTATATTCATGAGCATCAAGAAGCAATACAATGAACTTCTATTTCTAGATAGCCTTATCTAAATCCAAAAGTAATAGAGAAAAGATCAATTTCAGTTTTAGTTCAGAGAATAAAAGATAAGAAAAGATAAAATTCCAGAGATAAGGTAAGATGAGATCAAATTGAATAAATTTGGAAGATTAGGACTATCTCACCGCTAATTAGATTGAATTAGAATTATTCTAATGATGGACTAAGATTTGCTTAAGATATGATCCTCTAAACAGATACAATCACCTATCCTAGGCTCAGATTTGTTGAGGACGTTCAAGCGAATCCACCCAAAACAATTCCTAATCTAAGATGCTTTAACGATGCAAAAATTAAGTTGTTGACCGCTTAAACATGTCCAATCAATAGGCCTCACAACCTAGAATCTCTCGTGAGTAATCAGATTGAGATATGCAATGTTAGGACTTTAAATTCAAACATCAATCATCTCTACATATCAAACCACAAATTCTATTACATTAAACAATTAATAAGAGAATTTCATGATCATCACAGAGAAAGAACAACATTAAAAACAACATGCATATTCAAAAGAAATAAATCACTAAGATTCAATCTAAAATAGGGTTCAGAAACTCCCTAACAAAGATAATTTAACAAAGGAAAATAGTTCTTCCAAATAAAAGAAATCAAACTCTAGATCTCTACAAAAGATCTTCAATGTCTTGCTCTTCTTTCGCCTCCAAAAGATCAGAATTCCACTCCAGACTTCGAATAGATCTCTCTGCTTCTTCTCTTCAATTCTGTCAATCTATCCTTTGTAGAATAATCTGAATATCTTTTTTTTTCTATCTCCTCCTTCTGGTTCTCCACGTGTATTTATAGCCCCCCAGGTGTTTCTAGGCTTTTCATAGAGTTTGAGAAAGTTTGGAAACCGTTCCATCCAAAGATAAGGAAATCTCTAGTTTAATTCGTAACAATTTTTGTGACTGAGAATTCCTTCTTTAAAACACCTTCAAATATTACAAATAAGATTTCCTTTTGATCCCCAAAGAGTTTGGATAGGTTTAGAAGCCTTTTCCCATCAAAATTTCTCCAAAAAATTTGAGTTTGAGTGAAAATGGACGAAACTGCGTGTGTTGTTATGGGCTGTAACAGATTAAATGGGCTCTAACAGGGGCTGTCACAGCCCGTGATATGCCATATCACGGCCCGTGATGAACTTTAACGGCCCGTAACATGGGGTATTTGACCGTGGAACTATTTTTCATCACTTACGGCCCATAACATCATATAATGGCACGTAACAATCAAGATTTCTGAGTTCGAGCTCGGTGAAGGTCGTACTATTCGCGTAACAGCTCATGATGGCTCGATCGCTCCTTTATGCCTTCATCACGGCTCGTATTATCTTGTCACGGCCCTTGATGAGTGCTGAATGTTGTAAGCTCCTCCATAAATGTGCCATTTTGTTCGTCGATCCCAGCCCTTAGCCTCTTCAGTTGATTTCCTGCAAAATAGTCACCAACAAGAGTAGAATCATGACTCGAAACAGTAGGAACAAATAAAGAATAAAATAGATGCATGCGATGCCAAAATGACTCAAAATTATGCCTAATGGAGGTCCTAAAATATGTTATGAAATGCATGCATCATATACCCCCAAGCTAAAGATCTTGCTTGTACTCAAGCAAGTAGAAAAGAGGACTCAAGACAATTCCATCATAATCTATATCCTCAAGACCTATACTTTTCTCCTACTACCCTCTTACATGTGCATCACAAGAGACTCTCACCTTTACCCGAGTCAGGCTACATAGAATTTTTGAATCATAAACATATTTCAACACTCAATCTCAGCCTTATGCAAAAGAAAATATAATCTATCAAGTAAGAGCATTAGTATTGAATATGCAAGTATCAAGTAGGCTTATATTTTTTTTTCTATTTAATCAATTTATTTTTCAAGTTCTCATCTACACATAGGGTTTCACAAGAAAGTCCATGTAACAAAGTTTCAACTGATGGATCTCAGACCAGTTGCCTTAGGTCACCAGAATTTAAGGGTTCCCTACGGGTGTACTTGCTCGAACATTCTCAAGTTATGTGTAAAGAGTTGAACTAGAGAGAAATCAATTTGATACTTAAGTAATTCTTCATATTGCACATGATGGTCCATGTAGTGGGCTTTCAGCTGATGACTCCCAAGCCATATTACCTTAGGGCAATAGACGTTAAGGAACCCCTCGAGCTTACTTGCCCGAACTCACCAAGGTTCCAAAGAATACTTAGAGCATCAAATTGCTCCTCTGAATTTTTTCAGATATTCAATTTTCACATAATGCAAACTTTTTCAATTATATTTTCAAACCATTCAACTATTATATTAGTTTTCATGATAAGCCCACAAGATACTTATATGTTCAATAAAAATGCTACCACTCTCAAGGCTAAAGAAATAAGAATATAAAATGTTGAGCAGGACTATCGTCTAAGAATTCATAGTTCTAAATAACAAGACTCAATTTCAGAATTCAAGTCTCAAATGATAAATAATAAACAGAGTAGCAATTGAATTTCATAGATCTACAAGATGTCCTTGAGTTTGACAAGAAAAACAATTAGATGTTAGCAAGGGTTAGTAAGATGTTAAATGATATTTTTTTGGATTTTTTTTTAAATTTTCAAATATTTATGGGATTTCAATAATATGAATGCAGTACAAAATGAAAAATATAAAGCAAAGATGCAAAACAAAAAATAAAATGTCATATCACGGCCCGTGATGAACTGTAACGACCCGTAACACGGGGTATTTGACCCTGGAACTTGTATTTTTCATCACTTATAGCCCGTAACATCATATAACGGCTCGGAACAATTTGGATTTCTGAGATCGAGCTTCGGTGAAGGTCGTAATATGGGCGTCACAGCTCGTAATATCTTGTCATGGCCCGTGATGAGTGTTGAATGTTGTAATCTCCTCCATAAATGTGCTCTTTTGTTCATCGATCCCAGCTCTTAGCCTTTTTAGTTGATTTTCTGCAAAATAGTCACTAACAAGAGTAGAATCATGGCTCGAAACAATATGAACAAATAAAGAATAAAATAGATGCATGCGACGCCAAAATGACTCAAAATTATGCCTAATGCATGTCCTAAAATATGTTATCAAATGCATGCATCAGTTGTCACGGCCCGTAAATATAGGTGTCTTCATTGTTCCTTGAATCGTCACGGCCCGTGATGAAATATCACGGCCCGTAACTCAGGTGCTGAATAGGTTCTGCTCTTGTATTCTTCATATCTTACGACCCGTAACAATGTATCATGGCCCATAATTCTTTTGGACTCGTAAATTGCTGCTTCTATCGACGCCATGATATTGAGTGATACTTCGTGATATGATCCGTCACAACCCGTAACCAAGTGTTAGGGCCCGTGATGGATCTGATTTGAGGTTGTAGGCTCTCGGCAATTGGTCGTGATATGCGCGTTGTGGTCGTTATATCCTTCATAATGGCCAGTGACACAAGTCATGACCCGTAACTTGTGAGTTGGATGTTGCACTGCTTCGGGCACAGTCGTAATTCGATCTTCACGACTCGTTATGGACTTCGTTGTTGCTAATAATGATGCATCACGGTCCGTAACATATGGTCACAGCCCGTGATGGAGTTCAAGCGTTGGTTTCTCCTTCATGACGATGCTCCTTTGTGGTTTTCAGTTAGATTTTTATGCTTCTTCTGCCTTTTCACGTGATTTTATACAAGAAAACAACAAACATGAGTACATTCTGGACTTGAACAAATATAAACAAATAAAATTAGAAAATGATGCATGCTATGTGAAAATGACTCGGAATAATGCCTAATGCAAACCCTAAAATATGTTGTAAAATGCATGCATCATCTACATATTATGGAGAAAATGAACAAAGAGAAGAAACTCCTAATCCTTTGGCTTCAAAATTTTATAATCTTTTAAAAAATGCAGATGAGCTTCTTTGGAATGGTTGCGAGCAACAAAGTGTGTTATCTTCTATTTCACATTTGACGAATTTGAAGTCTGAATATAATATGAGTGAGAAGTGCTTTGACAAAATGATTTGCATTCCCGAGGTGAGAGATTAATGAGATTCATGGGCGTTGAAGGCTGATCTTGTGGACCGTGAAGTCGTGGGGCGTTAAATGTAGGTGGTTGGTGGTTGCGGCTCTAAAGCAGGTTCGTCACGGCTCGTGATATTGAGTCACAATCCGTTACGATGTGAAAACGAATAATAGCGGGGCGTGTTGTTGGTTACAGGGCATAATTTTGTTCTCGGCGATTTGAAGTTGGTATCTGGTGACTTACCGGTCGTGATTACCGGTTACGACCCATGAGAAGGGGATTCTAAGGTCGTGAAGGATTCTAACGGGCCGTGGTCGGGATAAATTCAGATGGTGATTGCCTACTGGAGGACTTACGGCCCGTGATTTTGTTTCACGGACCATGATACATTAGCAGTTTTGGAGAATGGCCCGTTGTCGAGCCCGTGATGAGGTATCACTGCTCGTGAATTCAAATTGGGGTTTCAATCGATAGGTGTTACAGGCCGTGATATTACATCAGGCCCATGATGGTTTTATGTGCTTAATTGTGGTCGTGATCAGTTTGCTCATGGGGTATGATATCGGGTCTCACGACCCGTGACATTTTGTAAGGCCCGTGATGGTGTAGAAAAGTTGCTAGGGTGATTCTATTTAGGCAACCTGACGCCTATATGACCGGGACTAAAATAGGAAAAAGATAAATCTAAGATCAAGAAAGAGAAATCTAACTAAAAAGAGTAGGGTTTAGGGAGAGTAGTTCTAATTTATAGTATTTAGATTGACTTGGTTCGGTGTATGCTGTGTGAAAGATGATGAAATCAAATATTGATAAACAGTACGCAATAAGGAACAATCTCACAAGGAGTGATGTCATCGTTGATGTTTGTCATGATAAATTTCAGCAAACACGATCAGAACTTCCACCGGTTGTATCAATGATTTTTTCCTTGTCTCTAATTGTTGGGCCTTTAAGTATAGCGACATACTCTGGAGGACATTATGGCTTGTGCTTTTGCTGATTTTGTCTATATAAGAGGCTCCTTGGTCGCCATTGCAATGCTATTGTTGGTCTATACTTTAGTGGTTCTTTGGATTTGTTTGGTGACCATTGCGTTGATGACTCCGGTAGATCCATATTTGGTGTTTTCTGGAGTTGTAATGGCAGAATTTTTGGTGTCTGAATTGGATGTGATGTTGGGGTTATAGGGGAATCGAAAGGAGAGCTCGGTCTTCTAATATAAGATAATAAGAAGAAGCTTCCTTCTGACTCTTCCATCTTCTATTGTATATTCACTTATCTCTTTGACACGCCATTCGGTAGTTCATGTCCTTTTGTGAGATTTCCATTTGAGGGCCGCTACGAGCACTTCATGCCCATTACGGCCTAGCCGTAACGAGCTTAGGCTCACTACGGCCGGGTCGTAATGAGGCCCAGGGGTGTCCCGAGCTCCCCTTTCTCATTCTATCTCTTTTTTTATACATATTGAACTCAATTGAATTAAACTTAAAAATTCTTATTTTTGCACAAAAGTACCAAGTCACGAAAATCCCTAATTCTAGGGTTATAACATGCTATTTGAACATGAGTGTCATCTTATTTGAGGGTCACTGGTCTAGGTTTCAAACTAAGATTCAAATGCACAACCTAGGGTTATTGACTCACCTTCCTCACATCAATTGTTTGGAAATCTGAAAGAATCATAAGGTTGGAGTGATTGATATCATAGGAATATAATTTAAACATAATAATCATAACATGCTTCATGGTGACATAATCAAAGAGGTGTGAACCCTAAGAACATATAAACACATTTTATTCATTCTCAAAACCCAAAAGCCATTCCCCCCATTCTAATTTCTAAGAACCATCGGTTCTAATGCTCCTCAAATCCATCAAAATGAGGTAAGAAAGAAAGGAATTGGATCTCCTTTACATACTTTGCCCTAATATCTTCTTCTTCCCTCCAAGCTTGATGAAGCCCTAATGCCTTCCTCTTCTTCCCTTGGTGCTTCAAGCTCTTATCCTAAGTCCTCTTGAGCCCCTAATCCTTCTCCAAATCCTCCTTGAGTTGAAGAAATGGTGTCAAACCCTAACTCTTAGATGTGAATGGAGAGAAAAGAGGAAGAGAGAGAGTGAGGAGAGGAAAAATGGTGTGGGTGGTTGGTTCTCTCCCTTTTTATACTAATTGCAACACTAGGTAATGGATTTATGGGTTTCACTGGGTAAAAAGGCTTTAATGGGTTATGGGTTTTTAATATACTATCAGTTTGTGGCCTTTATGAAATTGTGAGGGTTTACACAAGGAATTCATGATGTTTCTAGTGAGAGCAAATGGGTCCATAGAATGCACTTTTGCTTGATCATGCTGAGGTTTCATCGCTGTTGTCTGTGTTTAAATTTTGTTTTGCATTCCAATTGCTTTGTTCTCCTTAATTTGTTGATTGGTATTCATTTTTTTCTTTGTCATTGATGGTGTGAGGATATGTACATTGATGATCGAGTTGTGTACAAAAGAAATGTCTCCTGAAAAGCTTACACAACACTAAAAGAAAACTGAAGGTAACAAAAAAATAAAATCTCAAAGTAGCTTGAAAATAGAACAGTAGTAAAAAATAATTCCCCGGCAACGACGCCAAAAACTTGATGCATTCTTTTTGTCCTAGAAAATTGTGCCAAAAACTTTATGCTTGTAGACAAATATTGGTAGCAAGTGCACTAGACGTTCAAGTAATTAAGTGTTAAGAGTAGGAGTTGTCGATCCCATGAGGAATTAGTTTAACTATCTAATATAACTTCAGGGCTAATAGGAGATAACAATGATTTCAACATGGGTATTTTAGAGAATTAATAATATATAAATATAAGTAATAATAGTAATATAGGATAATGACGAGGGCCTGGACAATACTAAATTCAAAATGAATACTCATAACTTTCTACAATAGACGTATATAAGAGGAAAATCAATTATTGATTTTTCAGATGGTTAGGAAAATCTAAGTTATGAATTTCCTTAATGGGTAACTCAACTATCTTATATTAAACAATCCAAAAAAATATCCCTTAATGAATCTATCCTCAGGAAGAAAATACAAGATGTAGTAAGATGTCTCCCTAGACTATTAAACCACCCTTGATGCGTTGACCTAACAGACCACAAATGACAATGTCCTTAACAGATTAGAATCGCTGGACATGAGTTGCAAATAAATTGACCACACTACATAGTTAATGATCATTAAATCAAACTCAGAAAACTGAGACAATCATGTTCATGAAAAAATAATTGAACTAAAAGTCTCGAAGGCTATATAAGTTCTGCAATAGCAATAATATCAAAGAATAAAAACTAATACAAAGAATATCCAGACTAGGTTGTCTTAATTACAAAAAATAGTTCATCCCAACAAAGTATAGGACAAGGAAATACTCTTCTGGATGTTGAGAAGATGTTGAACAATTCCTTAATGGATGTATGATCTCGACTCCTTCTCAGCATTCCTTCGGAATAACCTCTATTCTCTAGTGTTCTTGCTTTGGTTTGACGACTCTAGCTTTACAGAATCCTCTAGCTTCTCCTCGCCTTCAGTTGCAGATGAAATTCTTTTATACCTTCTCCCAAATTACGGTTTCCTAGGGCCAAATCATAGTTGCATGTGAACCCTTAGATTAAAATGCTTCCCGGTCAATGGTGATGATAGAAATTCAATAAAAAGTTATCCAAATCCTTAGAAATATGATAGAATCCTATCTTTAAAGTCTCATATCAAATACCAATCTTTCTAGCCGATATCAAAATCTCGAATATATCAATTTTGCGTACCTTCATCACAGCTCGTGACAGGATATCACAGGTTGTAAGTATAGATATCTTCATGTTCTCTCAAGTCATCAAGGCCCATGATGATATGTCACAGCCCGTAACTTGGGCCCCAAATAGTTCTGCACGATCTCTTCTTATCTCACGGCCCATTATACTCTTCATAGCCCGTGATCATGAATCTTCGATACTTAGCCACTGGTGCCAAGGTCGTGATTAATTGTGATGCTCCGTGATATCTGCATTCATGACCCTAATATGGTGTTATGGCCCGTGATAAATCTGATGGTTGAAATGGCTGCTCTGTAAGGGTCGTGATATGAAAATTGCGGTCATGATCTCCTTCCTTACGGCCCGCAATAGGTCATCACGGCCCGTAACGATCTGAGTTGAAGTTGCAGCAACCTCGGTAAAGGTCGTGTTATGCACGTAATGACCCGTGATGGACTTTTCTTTCAGCCTCTTACTTCATCACTACCCGTAATAATCTTTCATGGCTAGTGATGTCTCCGGGATGTTGATTTCTACTTTGTGAGCATGTCCTTTTGTAATATCCAGGTACTTTCAACCCTTTCTTCGCCTCTCCAAGTGGTTTCCTACAAAATAACACCAAACATGAGTAGATTTTAGACTTCAAACAATATAAACAAATAAAGATAAAAATAGATGCATTCTATCAGAAAATGACCCAAAATCATGTCTAATTCATGCCCTAAAATATGTTGTAAAATGCATGCATCATCTCGACCTTCGCTTTTTTCATGGTGTCTAGAGAGGTAGTAGGTGGGATGGCTTGCAGTGGTCATACCTCGAGAACAAGAAGCGGTGCTGGTCCAGCTAGTGTCAATGCTGGTGCGTAGATGCTTGGGATGGAAGGTTCAGCGGTGGGAATTTTGGATCGGCGATGATCAGATTAGCCGCTGCCGTCCCTTGTTTCCCTTTTGGTTTTGGTCTACACATTCTCCCCTGTTGCTTGCCCTTTGGTTGGTAGCATAATCGATGATCAATCAGAGTTGAAGGTGGTATGAGGGCGACGAGGAACAATGGCGGTGACTGAAGGGGGGTATTTGTGGGCGAGACAATGGGATGAGAGAAAAAAAAGATGTGAGCTGGTTCCCTTCAGTGGCAAGGAGGTAATTAGGGAGAAATATTGGTGGGCGGAAAAATTAGAATCTCTCTCAGCGCTAAGACAGTTCCCCATTTAGTCACAGCCTGACATCTCGCTGGTCACACCCTGGCTAATTGATGCGCTAAAATATAGAGACATAAAGAATTTATTAAGTGTTAGTATGGGTTGCCTACTAGTAAGCATCATTGTTTAATGTCCTTTACTAGACATTCTCCCGTGTTCACAATTCTCCGATTGACTCGAGTGTGAGAGTTTCCTTCTTGGGTATCTTTATTCCGAGGTTGATACGACTTCCATCAATGTCCATTTACTTTGAAGGTGTGTCCTCCCTTTGAAAGTAATTTCACGACTCCATAGTCGAACACCCTGCGAACAATATATGGGACAGTCCAATATGACTTGAGTTTACTTGAAAAAACTTTTAACCCTAAATTGAAAAGAAGGACTTGAGCTCCAATTTAAATGCACATATCATGCCATTCCTTAGTCCTTTCCTTGTAAATTTTAGCATTTTCATATGCTTGGAGTCTTCTTCAAGCTATGCCAGTTCCAAGTTGTGGTTCTCACTAGCCTTCTTCATATCCAAGTTCAGTTGTGTCACAGCCCAGTATGTCTTGTATTCCATCTCAACAGTAAATGACATGATTTCTCATACACTAGTTGGTAGGGTGTGACTCCAAAAGCTATCTTTAAGGCTATCTTACATGCCCATAGAGCTTCATCTAGTTTTGATGATCAACCCTTCCTTGATTTTGGTACAATTTTATCTAATATGGCCTTGATTTATCGGTTGGACACTTCAACTTGGCCGCTAATTTGTGAGTGATATGCTGTTGCCAGCCTCTGATAGATTTCATATTTGTTGAGCATATTTCTGAATTGCCTCTCTTCGAAGTGCTTCCCGCCATTACTAATGATTTTCTTTGGGATTTTGAATCGTGGGAATATAACTTTTCCAAAGAGTTTCCTGACAGAGGCAGCATCACAATGCACTACGGGGATGGCTTCCATCCATTTAGACACATAATCAATAGCTAAAGTATATACTTAAATTTTTCAGAGAATGTGAATGGTCCCGTGTAATCAATTCCCCAAATGTCGAAGAGTTCAACTTCAAGGCTCTCGGTTTGTGGCATTTCATTTCTTTTTGAAATAATCCTTGTCCATTAACAACGATCACAACCTCACACATAGGCATTCACATCCCTGAATATAGTAGGCCAATAATATCTGGCTTGCAATATTTTTGTGGTTGTTCTCTGAACTCCACCGTGGCCTCCACATGCAGAGCTATGATATTCCTCTATGATTCTACGGGCTTTCGACTCTAGTACACACTTCTGAATATTTCCCATATGAACATTGTTTAAAGAGCACAGGATCATCCTAGTAGAAATGCTTAAGATCACTGAATAACTTCTTCTTCCCTTGGCGAGTCATCTCCGGTGAAATGTATCCTTTCCAAAGGCTTGTTGATGTGCTAGAAAGTTTGTTATATCAACATACCAGGGTGGTTTTGTGTTGAAGATAGCAAAGAGGAAGTCGTTATGGAAGTTTTCATTGATTGGTATGGAGCGGTCTTCAAGGGGGGTCCAATAGTCTTGATCTACAACAAGGTTCTCGGCTCCTTTCTTATCTCTTATCTCCAAAGTGAATTCCTGCAGCAGTAAAACCCATCTTATTAATCAGGGTTTTAAGTTCTTTTTCCACATCAATTGTTTTACATCCATGTGATCTGTAGAGACCACAACTTTTGATTCCACTAGGTAGGGTATGAATTTGTCAATTGTGTTGAATCTAGGATCCTGAGAGTGTTTTGAATGATCACAAATTTGTAAGTGAACTCAGCCTGTACTGATGAACTTCTTGAGCTGATTTCTGTAACAGGATATATTCAAGTTCAGAGGAGTGGTCGACCATGAGCTGAAGGAATGAACGACCAGTGCACACGTAATATATATCAGAAGAATTACATGTGTGCAATGGGCGTCCTAGGTATATGAAGTGGTCAACCAGTATTAGAGGGAGAATACATGTGAAGAGGAGCAGAATCATAAACGGTCAACAAAAGATGTAAAGAAGTCGACCGACAATGAAGGAGTATATATATATAGAGGAATTAGAGGATGACCGGTCGACTAAAGATGGAGGAGC
>LTAE01008540.1:0-20355 GCA_001647135.1 Pontederia paniculata | reverse complement strand
AAAAGAAATTATTATGGCTCTGATACCATGTTAGAAGAGTAGAATGGAGAAAATATTTTCTATATGAATACTGGTGAGTCTGTACATCTATATATAGTACATGAAAGTATCAGAAGAATAATCACCAATATCTATCTAATCTAACTAGAGAAGATTATGTAATCTAAACTAATCTAGATAAACACAAATCTAGATAATATCAGATCTGGATAACATCAGATCTGGATAACAACAGATCTGGATGACATCAAATCTTTACAAAAGATAAGATTCTCTAACACGGATAATCTGAAATCTTACTCTCTTTTTATGAAAGTTTCAAGTGTACACACATATCAGAGTAAATTATATGGCATTTAATTTCCGCGCATTTTTATTTTGATCATGATGTTTATCCAACTTAAAAAAATTTCTAACGCGATTATTCTAATAGGTTATCGTCAATTTCCAATCCTTTTGTGACTTTTTTTTCTCTCTTACACGTTAATATTCACTCTATTGTGGCAAAAATAAATTAATAAAAAAATTTAAAAAATATTGAGATGACCATCCTTCTCTCGCTTGAGGGTGATGAGGTCGTCGCCAACGAGGAAGAGAGGTCGGTGATGGCGAGGGAGAAGAGAGGGGGGACGTTGCCCTCTCTCTCTCCCTCTCTCACTCATGAACGAAGGGGGCTGCCGCCTCCCTCCTCCTTTATCACGGACGAAGGGAGGGCATCTCTCTCCCTCATCAGCGGCAGAATGTCGTCCCGTTTTTTAAATTTTATTAATATTTCGTTTACACGTAAGATGTACTAATGATGTGGCGAAAAAAAGAAAAAAATATGTCGATATTATCTATATAAGCCTTTTAACTTGGAAATCAATGGTATCCGATCAAAATGATTATATGTAAAAAATTTTAAATTAGATAACCAGTCTATTACAAAGTGAAATTTAGCGATCAAAATAAAAATGCGTGAAAGTTGAATAATGGTACGTGCATATCGAGAGAGATTAATAGAACTGCTATTTTTTGACAATGTTAGGTCTCGATCACATATGAATATATTTTAAGAGGAAGACCCTCCGGGATAGACATTCTGTGCTCGGGCTCTTTGGATTACGCTAATAGATAAGTAAAATTTTCTTTCTTTTGAAGCAAAATCTACCCCGTGCCTAAGCCCGACCAAGATTCTGTACTTCGATGGAATATTTCTGTAATAATTTGTTATACTAAAAGCAAGCACTGCCTAAAAGTACATCCAAATGCAATTCCTTTTGATTCCAAGTTTTCAAATGTGAACACTGGAATTTGTCCTCGAGGGACGACGTATCTAAATAGAAAAGAAATCACAAGCCCTTGAAGAATCAATTAAACGAGATCTTTTCCTTTTTTGCTGTGAGCATACTGTTCAAAAGTCTAACAAGTTAATTAATATTTTGAAATTTCAAATCTTACAGTTACAACAATCTCAAACGAAAAACACTTTACCATTGAATTGAATCAAAACAAGCTAAGAACCCCATCTGTCACGAAACCTCAAATCGTTGTTGTCAATCCCTCAAAGGGAGATCGACAAGTCGCAAAGGATGGAGCTAAATACATCAGAACTGTTACCAACGACCTCTGTGATATCCCGATTGGCTGCCCGCGGCGAGTTGCCACTTTCAACTATCAATAAAACTAGTATATTCAGATTTTTCAGAATGCAAAAATTTACAAGGTTTGTGTAGCATGAACGAAAAAAGACAAAAAAAAAAGGACCCATGTCACATTGCAATGTGAACTCTGCACGGTTTTGATTTGCCTAGTTCTGACATGAAAGTGCAAACCTCAGGTAGGCAAGCACGCGTTGATGCTGTCCGGAGAAAGTTTGTGCCAGACCGGCTCAGGCAGGGAAAACTTTTTCAAGGAAGCTGATGAAACGCTTTGAATACAGCTTAGGATCAACAGCTGAGATTGACTGTGGATCCAGCCTCAGTGACTTGTAGGCATGTTCGATTCTCTTAGTCATGTTGTACTCCTGCAGTATATCTATAATTCCAAAGTAGAGAACAACATCATAGGCCTCGAGGTGATCCAGGTCTGCTGAATCAGGCACTTTATCATGGATAAGTTTTCTCTTAGCTTGAGCTGGCATGTTCACTCCTAACTGCACTCGAAGCCTGATAAGATAATAAAGATCATAAGACGTATAGCAAAATGAATTACCATAACTCACTTAGACCAAAAGAATATTGATCGACAATACTGAAAATTTCCTCCCAAAAAGCTACTGAACCAATAATAGTTTAAGCAAAAGGAAAAAAACAGCCAAGAGAGATTGTTCTAAAATGAAGGATGTGCAAGTAGCAATATTTCCAGTAAATAACATAACAGTATCTAGTGTTAAAACTTCAGCGATGATTCCATCGCTTTAGACCTTGTACCTCCATGGTCCCTGCATTATCTTTTGTACTGCCCATCAAAAAAAAATTATCTTTTGTACTGATATGATTCAACTGCCTTTTTTTTCTCCATATTCTCCAAAATCAGTTATAGCAAATGTACCTACTTTTTCTATTGACCAATACTCTCTCCCTTTACGTCACCAAACTACATAGAGATTAATCTGCGAGTAACATAGAAGAAAAAAAACTTGAAGAAATTTACCCCATCCCTTTTGAGTTTGTTTTCTTTTTTGCAAAATACTTTTTTATTTGGTTATGCTGATGAGAGTGACGTGGTCAAGAGAAAGAAATATGAGGACATCTTGTTCAACAAAAAATGAATAACATAGTGTAGCTAGTTTTGGAGACTGCAGAGGGAAGCAAACGTAAGTTGGAGGAACATACGAGAACGATACAAAATTGGGGATGGCAGATGTAGATAGTCAAAATAAAGTCATGACTGAAATTTAACCCGATAAGCTATAGGATCTTAGTTATACACTGATGAAAGTCGGATACAATCTATTTTCAAAACAACCACTTAGTAGATACCACTTAGTAGATCATTGAACTGGTTTAGTAATTATGAATATAAAAAAAGAAGATAAGGAAAGAGAACAACCTCCCAGTGCCAGGTAAAAGAATATCAACTTCCTCATTACCAGCTGATGATGCTCTTAATGTGCTGCCTCGAATATGGGAACCCGGCAAAGTACTAACCGAACTTGGTTCATGAGCAACCAGGAAGAAACCTTTTGGTGGAGCACCGACTTCATTCAATGGGATTTCAGCTGTATAGATAATTAAATTAGTATACGTACGCACTTGAATAATCTATTGAAGTTCAATTGATTAACACTTATTAATTCAAGAGAACCTTTTAAGACCATGCACTTAAAACTGTCCGATCTTATTGCAGGTGTCTATCTAATTAAGATCACTATCTGTATATGGAAGTCCTATCAAATGGAATAGAGACGAAACAGATACCTAATCTCGAAGTGTATATAAAGATTATTTCAGACCTATAGCATCTAAAGGTTATTTTTTTCCCTCATTCAGAAAAGTCCTTCATGATCCCATATGCGAAAAGAAAAGACCCAGCTAAATCCAAGTAGTATATGTAGTAATCAAGATACACTTCTGCTAGTCATCAATAGCATTCACCGAAGTGGCAGTAGATCAGCCTACAAAGCAGATTTTTTTCCCCTTGTTCAGGGTTACAAAGCAGAATCTGAATAGATGTTGACAAACCCGATACATAAGGAATCATTGACATTTTGGAAATTAGATTGATGCTACAGATTGCCATAAGAGTAATTGGATATATCAAATAGAAGGGACGATCTAGGCCAAAATGTTTTTCTGTATAAACATAACGGCAACAACCAAAAGATACCTACAATCACTGACTGCCGAACTCAAACTTTTCTGATGTGAACATTGAGGTTCCAGTTGAGCTTTCAAATACTGAGGAGCTCGGAAATGCAAGCCCAGCAGCATGCTATAGTCAATTATGCTTTGAGATTCTAGAAACTCGCAGTCCAGGGAAATCTGTCTACAAACCAGAATGATCAATCTTAGTTACATTATTAAAGAAGCTATGCTTAATGCAATTGCATTTTGAAATCCAATTAAATACAAGAATCTTGATTAAATTGCAAGGTCATGTCAAGTGACATGGTCTTCTACCATGTTTGGTTACATTGTAAAAGTTTTAGGGGATTGAAAAAGACAGCTACAACACTGGTTGGCAAACCACTCTAGAAAAAACACATCACACTGAGTGACAAATCAACAAATATCTAAACATGAAAGTTGGATGAAAGCAAAATCCCAACTACCCAGAAAATACCTAAAATGCCCAAAGGACAATAGAAGGCCGCATCACTTAAAAAGTAAAGCTAAAAGGAACAACTGTTACTGGATATAAATTATAGAGACAAAAATATGAATACATATAAGTTTTGTTATTTGTACCACATATCATAGTCTGTGTTTTTGTTTCCTTTTCTTGGAAATCCTTAATGGTGATGATATTCTGCTTGCAACTATTTCATGTCACTCACAAAAAATGGGGACTACGAAAACATAAAAGATGATGCTTACGAAAGAGAATGGAAAAGAAGTTGACCTAAAAAGTGACTCGCGCCAGGATTTCTCCAAATGGAAGGTATATGATAGATCGAGATCTTTCAACGTCGTATTCTCATTAATGTTAACCTTGCTTGTCGATCTTCCATAAGATGAGCCCTTTAGGTCATACCTCTGATGAATACGCAGTTCTGTGCAGAACATGTTCCCCATCACTACAAACCTAACCTGCAAATATATATAGCATAGCAGCAAAGTTTTTCATAGACCAGAAAAATTACAGAATATGCACAATAGATACCTTTCGTCTTTTTATTGTAAGTCTATGGAGACCAAAGAACTTTGTTATGAGAGTATTATCATAAGCCCCAACATGATTATAATACTCGGGAAGCATCTTTAATAGAATCTACAAAAGAAAGCCATTGCGTCAGGCACTTGAATAACATTGGTTGCAAAAGAAGTTTCAATGCATGGATGAAATAATTTATCTTCTTCCGGTAATATAAAACCTCACTTTCACAGGGAAACACCATTAGCTTTGAGGAAAGAACAAAGAAAAGGATGTGCAAGATCAAACCTTTAGTTCATATTTCCTGAGAGTCTTTATCACAAATCTTTCATCTTGTGAAAGATAAAATATGCTACCACTTTTTCCTGGCGAAGAGAGCTCCTTAAGACCATCACCTCCACATATTGACATCATATAGTCCGCAGCATCTATCTTAAACATTTCGCGAAGATTCCTGTCAAAAGATTTCACAATTTATAATAAAGACACCATAGATCAAAAGGATCAAGGCATCTCAAGTATGCTGCCTACATACTGGTCCCACTATCATAATGTTCAAATACATTGACATTGTTCAAAGTGCATGATTAAACTTGTGTATCTAACAAAATGTTGTTTTTAAGGAATGTATCTAACAAAATGTATTTATCTAGGTACAAAGATTGGGGCAGGCCCGGTTCTAACACCATGTGTGCTCTATCTTTGTGGGATCAGTCAGGAGGACACCTCCAATTTGTTATCCGGGTGTATTTTTTCACAGGAGATCTGGGGACATATATGCCTGCCAGAATTTTTTGGTTTTTTACTGTATGGTAACTTGTACATATTCATATTTTTCATCTATATATATATATATATATATATAAAATGTGTGTGTGTGTGTGTGTGTTGTGTGTGTGTGTGTGTGTGTGTGTGTGTGTGTGTGTGTGTATCCTACATCTAGCTATCTTCTTTTAAGAGGATGTAGCTCTCCTTTTACTCCTAAAAAAAATATAGGCAAGAACAATCACATACTACCATGCATCTATGACTATGATATGTCAGAGGACACATGGATTTGTATAGTAATAAGACATTTAATATGCAATTCAATATATAGCTGACTTTGACATACGGAGAAACCAGGAAAGTGGAAACCAACTGACACAAACTTATGAGATGACACAATGTACTAAACGAACTAGCACAAATCAATTACAAAAGACGATCTACTGTTCCAATATTGAAAATAAGGTAGCTGCAGAATGTAATAGAAATTACCTAAAGACCATTGGACAATAATCCTTCCAAAGGAAATCAACAGAATTGTGTGGAGGTGTAAATTGTGAACCCTTGCAAGGAAAATACATTCTTATTCTAGCTCGAGATCCAAAATCAGAAGAACGAACTTCACGCATAGGCACTGGCGTGATTTTCCCAACAGTATACCTGTCAGCTTTAAGTTGAAAACTTCAGTGCATTATTGCTTCATAGGACCGAATGAGCAAAGAAGGTGACCAACGAAGTGCAGTAAGTGAATACTAAAGCCAAATACTTCAAGCAATGTCCTAGGAAAGAAATGCAGATAATGAAAGGAAGCAGATGCATAAAATATTATATGTAAGGAACAAATCGTGTGAAATAATTCCTTGAGAAGAGAGTTATCCTAATGAAAGATGAGAAACATATGAATGTTGTAGAAGCAGAGGCAACATAATAAAGGTAAAATAAAGAGACTTCTATTTTTACTGAAAGAACCAGCTCTATCAAAGTAAAATACAACCCAAAATAATTAAATCCACTTTTCAATTCTCTTTCTCTAGGTGCCTTTTTTAGTTCTCGGTAATAAAAATCAAATAAAACACATACCCAAAAAGGTAATCCAACATGTTGAAACTTCCATTGATTATCAAACAATTGCATTTATACTTTTGCATCTAGTTGTCCATACTCTGTACAGTTAACATATGTTAAAAGGAAAGTAACGGAATAACTTTCTCCAATTTTACAAGTCATATTAATACGGGACATTAACAGTAGAAGAAATTGTCCATTTATATGGCATTTAACAATCCACATTTCCTTTTTCTCTCCTTTTCTTGGATAACAGGAACCTTCAGATTATTCAAAAATTCTGGGTGTCATGAATACACATTGATGTTTTTTCGAGAATTTATGATCTTCACAGATAACATTTCAATTTTCTTCATGTGCATATTAAAAAAGTGTTGTTTGATAAGTGAAGTTATATAATTTAACTATTTAATCATGAAACAGAAAATACAGTAATACGACAAACGTCATACCTGACAGAAACCTTATTTGTTATACGACATTGTCTTTTCTTGAATACCTGTGCTACTTTCTCGCTTATATTGTTCTCACATTATTACAAATTGTTCTAATATACAAGTTATAATCTACTTTCTTTCATGCAACATACAGTGCTACATTCCATGGTATATGTGATCAACTTTCATGCCACATTGAAACATTTTAAACCAGACCATAATATGATAACTGGGAATACACATACCTAATTCCAAGTTGCAAATTTAACATCAAATAGTAGCTCTTGTGACCCTTATAAATAGTTTCTCCTGGTCCCCTATGTTGTTTCCTCTGAAACTTATCATGCACTTTATTTCTCTGTGACCTTTCTAAGTTGTGATATGTCATCTTCTCCGTTATTAGAACTCCCTGCATGTACTCCCTCTCATATGCCAATATTCTGTTATCTTGGGGTTCATGTTGGCACTGCGATGAGCACGATGATTCAGGCGAGCAGTTCCCGCCAACAGCAGAATCACCATGGTTCCAAACTCCATCAAAGGAGGTGGGTTTATTTGATATCCGAGAGTTTGCATTCAACCGACGAGAGCTCAATAATAATCCTGGGCAAAGAGCTTGGATCCCTTCATCACGTGCATTAGATTTGCAACTTAATTGTCCATGAAGCAATTTGCTCCCTTCTGGATAAAATGTCCCACGTCCATCTTTTAGACCTCTACTCCATGTTCCAATGTAAAGTGCACCATCAGGGTATTTATAGTGGCCTGCGCCATTCTGCAATCCATCCAACCAATCTCCATCGTATGTTTCACCGTTTGCCCATTTCATAACTCCTCTGCCATTCATCTTTCCAGCTTTCCAGTTCCCAATATAGCTAGCTCCATTACTCCATGTACATCTACCCATACCTTCTTGCAGCCCCTCCTTCCAAGTACCATCATAAGTATTTGAATTGGAATAAGTTTTGATTCCCTTACCATGTTGTACATTCATCCTCCAGGACCCTTCATATATGGAACCATCAGATCTACAAAGAGTCCCAGTTCCATGAAGAAAACCTCCACAAAGGTCACCTTCATAAGTGGCACCTGATGGCCAAGTTACCCTTCCTTGCCCAGTCATTTTGCTTTTCTCCCATTGTCCTTCATAGATTGTTCCATCTAGCCAAGTGTATTTTCCCACCCCATGAGGAAGCAGTTCATCGTAGCTACCAACATAAATATCACCGTTTGGAAGGATCTCCTCGTCAAGCCTAGAGGACAAATAAGCAAAATAACATCAGATAGCAATAATTGATACAGCTTTATATATAACATAGAAAACAAAAATAAATCAATAAAGATAAAATTCTAAGAGGTCACACACCTTGCACCATCCTCATTGCTCATCCTTTTGGTTGGCTTGTCCGGTTATTTGCACAATGATTCATAAGAATGAGAGCAGAGGAAGAGAAAGACCCTTGTAAACAAATTCCTGAGGTAAAAGAACACAAAAATTAAGTCTTGCAATGCAGAAAATAATTGAGGAAAGTTTAAATAATTTCCAAATAAGGTACTATCTACTCAGGGATTACTGTCACCAGATCCTGAGCTCTACAAATAAAACGCAGAATTGCAACAAATATACCCCAAGCTTTGACCAGAGCAAGAATAAGGATAAGAAGAGTAAGATCTATTCCACAAACATATTACTAAATGATTCATTCTGGATAATTTTGTGGAAAAAATATAATTAATATTTCATGCCTAAGATTGAAACTTGAAAGTTTAATCAGTGATCTCTTAAGAAATCCAATAACGCAAACATGCAAACAAATTTACCAATAAAAAAATAACTAATAAAGAAAGCATCTGTGCGACCCTGATCTCTTCGCCAATTTGATCAAAACATCTGGCAAATAAATGTTATGTGCATTTCCTGAACATTAAAAGTGTTTCCCGCGAAATTTTCACAGAAAGATTGGCGATTAACCAATCAGTAGGAAGATCTCGCAAAGCGAACATAAGATTTCCGATCGAAACGAATGTCCGCTCTATTAAGGCAAAAGCGCATCGGAATCGGATGCTCCGCAAATTAAGCAAGCGCATAAATCCAAGCAACAAACCCCCAAAAATACCAGCCAACATACAGTCCCAAGATAATAATCAAATAATCTCATCAGATCGCACAAATTTCTTCGGCGAACAAAAAGGAAAACATGGAATAAGCAATCAATCCGCACAAACAAACACTCCTCCGACATGTATACTACTACTAGATCTAAAATATGCTTATAATAATACCACAAAAATCAGCAAGAACACAGAACGAGCTCGTAATGCTCAATTCAATCCGATTTCTTGAGCAAGCGAGCGCGAATCCAACTGGAGAGCCATCAGTTCCATCAAATTGAACAGAAACGACATAAAAATAGCTGGAAATTTGAAGAAGACAACAAAGGAGGAGGATTTCGAACAAGTACCTGGTAAAAATGCTCTCTCGTCTGATCACTTCCTTTTCGCGATCAAAAGAGTTGGAGGAAAGACGAGTACAAATCTGTCGCTGTTTCCTTTTAGTAACTCGAAATTTTTAGGGGCAGCCGAAAAAATATCCCAAGGGAATCGAGCGTGCAGTGTTTCTTTGGATGACCACGTTCGAACCACTTTTATAATATTTTTTTCTTTTTCTTTTGTTGATTTCAATTTTTTTTTACTAAATGATACGTAATTATATCATATAAATTTCATTTAATTTTTTCTTTTTAAATAAATAAATATTTTAAAAAATGAATTTATAATCATATATTTGTGAATAGATTATGAATTCACACGATCGTTTAATTATGTTTTATTTTATATTAACTCGATATTTATTATAAGTTTAACCGGACAAACAAATCCACGTTTATAATTTAATATCTGTTTATGTATTTAAAAAATTATCAATAAAAAAGACGCTGCTCAAACGAATTAGATTAATCAGAACATTCGAGACAAATAAAGAAAAGAAAATTCAAATTCTTCTAAAGTTTTTAATGTTCACGTAATTAATTATAATTTATGTCAGGAAGATTTTTTTTAAATAAAATAAGATTGTTAAAAAAATGTTATGGAGTTGGTTCAACTTGCGAATTAAAATTTGGATATTATAATATGAAGGTATGAAAAGCCGTGGAATGCTTGCAAAATAAACTAACCAACATTTTAAATATTATAACTAATCTTTAAAAAACGGCAGCATTACATAACAATTGGTTAATTTAATTATGAGGTTATAAGATCGAAGATTATATTGTTATATCTTTATTATCGTATCTAAGATTTTTTTTAGAATTTAATAAAGGTCTACTCTTCCTAACTAGATTATAGTGTATCTCTTACCTTTTGAACTATTGGATTTAAAATTTAAAATTTGGGATTCAGAAAAAAAAGAATAAAAAATATAAACTTTTAATAATTTATTTTTTTTATATCTATTCAATGACTTAAAAAATAGAAGACACTCTCTGGGCTACTTAAGAAAAGGATACACCTCCATTAATTTTTTTTAATATCAAAGTTAATACTAAACAAGTAAATCAATTATCCTATTGTTTTCATTTTTCACAGGAGTGTATTATTACACTAGTATCATTTTATTGGTTCAAATGTTCTATTGATTAATTATTAATTACACTGCAGTATTGAATATTTTCTTTCCTTTATTTATGTTTGTTAATTGTCTATTTATTTATTTATTTATTTATTTATAATTAGATAATGACAAGGTTCAACTGCTACCTTTAACTTACCTGCTCAAGGTTGCACTTTTTTTCTCGCTTTTTCTAAGGAGGAATTCTGGGAGAGAGAAAGCTTCGGCTGTCTGTTTGCAATTTGGAAGGGAATAAAAGATGGTGGGATGTGGGAAGAAGTGGTGGATGAAGAGGAAAGATGTGGGAATTGATTGGGATTTGATAGGGAAGTGGTGGAAATGGAATTCCCACTCACTCTCTTTATTTATCTCCTTTATTTAATATCTTCACTTGTTTCTTCTGTTTTTTTTATTTAATATGTCATTGGTTCAAAATAAAATTAAAGTACATAAGCATAGTGCATTGACTAATATATTTGGAGTTTATTAACAAAGTTTATTTAGTATTTTATCTTTAGATTGATATATTTTCTTGTTTTCTTTATAAGGAAAGTAATAAACTAAATATTTATGTTGATAGAAATAGACTGGAACTTGAAATCGCACAAAAGACATAAATTTTAATAAGATTCACACTTAATTGAATTATATTTTGGGTGACGATAAATTTTTTTATATAAAATAAAAAAATAAATAATATAAATTATAAAATAATTAAATCTCAAATAATTTATATAAAAATTTTCAAGAAATTTTATAGTACGTTATTTAAATTTTATAGGCTCAATTTTTTAATCCTTTGAATCTTTTCATAATTTTTTTTAACTCGTTGTCCGAACAATGAGAACTCACGTATGAAATGGATGAATTTGTCTTTCAATTATTTCATATGAATTTATTGTTAAGCTAATAATAAATACTATATTATCAAATGCCAAATTAATATGGATTTACATTATCTTATTATTAAAAAAATATATTATAATATAATATATTAATTTTTTTCTATGTGCTGCATTTATGGAATAGTTTATTCCATTAAGTATTCCATTTGATCGGAATAGGAAAAAGTAACGGGATCCATTGAACTAAATTAGTTCAATGAGGATGTCTAGAAAGTACAAAGAAGAATAAAACTTTATTCTATGGAAATTAGGGCAACTAAGTATATAAACGTGAAGAATAATAAAATATACAGTTATGGATGCGTTAATACTTAATACAGTCCACATCAGACTGGCGATAAAATGAGACATTTATCGTGTTTTTGTCTAGCATATTTAATTTCAAAGGTCTATAAGATTCGGTATATAGTTAAGTAGCTACAATTAAATTTTGTTTGTAATAAAGAATTAACAGTACAATTTAATCTAAGTATTATAATCATATCATTATTTTAAATTATGATTTGCCATTAAATTTTGATTTAGTAATATATGTTTATATATCGTGGTGATTGTATCCTTAGTTTCTTAAATAGAAATATTTTTCTCACAGAGACAATACAAGATTATGGGTACATGAAAATAATATTCAAATGTTGTAATATAAATGTGTGTAATTATGTATTACGTTGTATATAGAATAATAAATTACAAAAATATCTGAATTTCACTTTAAAGATACAGAAGAATTTGTATGGAAATGTATGAAAAATCTTTTTTTAGCGAATTATATTAACAGTATTTTTTACCGAACCAAGAAGCAACTCAATTTCTTTTCCAATTTTATGTTGGTAAACTTACCCTTTTTTCTATGAAACTGACACAACATATGATATATCTTGAAGAATGCAATCTTGATTGATAGCATTTATTTGATATAAACATGATCTTAATTATCGCTAAGTAGTCTACTTAGTAAATGTGCTAAGTAGGCTTCCCAATCTCTAATCGAAAAAAATTAGAAGAGTCTAATTAGCACTTTTGCTAAGTAGACTACTTAACAATAATTCATATCGTCAGATTCAATTCTAACAGTCCAAGATCAAATTTAAAAGTTTAAAATATATTTTAAAATTTTGATTTTGGACCGTCAAAGATGAATCTAATGATCTTAATTACCGCTAAGTAGTCTACGTAGCAAATATGCTAAGTAGGCTCCCCAACTTCCAAAAAAAGGATGACAATATGAGACCAGTACTTCAAGCTCCAAGTTATCTATTACTCATCACATACACAATATATATATATATATATATAGAAACTTTTATTTCAAAAAGAAATATATATATATATATATATATATATGATGTCAAAACTATTTTTAAGTCCACAAACATATGGTATAAAAAGAAGGCACATAATAACTTATAAGAAAATATTGAAAAATAAGAAACTTCCAAAGTTGACTAAAAACATTCACGTACATAAATCATAATCAATTCATAAACATTTTGGATTATATGTACATCCAAATCCTAAATGTGTTATCTTAGTAATTCTATTCATAATAAAAGAAAATAGTATATTTGTCGCAAAATTTTGTATCGTAAATAAAGAGAAATCGATCACAAATGAGTATTTACGATGGAATTTATGTTTAACTTTGAACATTCGAAAAATGTTCATTCAGAATGTATCAGAAATAAGTCTATTTCAAATTGTGATAGAAAATTTTGTTCCAAACTCAAATATCATTTCAAATTGAGATGAAAGTTGACTCTAGAAAAATTTGAGATAGATGGATTGTCCGTCTCAAATTGTGACGAACGGACTATCCATCTCAATTAGAGACTGGCACTGTGCCAATCTCAAGTTGAGACGGACGCAAAAATCTATTTATATTTGAGAAGGATTGTACACCCGCTGTAAATAAATGAATAAATAAAAATAATTTAAAATTTTACAAATCATTGGTTTCATCAATATTTTTATTATCTTCTCTCCTCACTTACTCATAATTTCTTTTATCATTTTTTTTTATTTTCTGCACTTCTCAAGCTTGTTTCATTTACTCTTGCAATTGTTTTTGCGCATTTTATAAGCTATTGTTGCCTTAATTCATCTTTTCATTTGAGTTGTTCATCAACATGTCGTTATATCTCTTTAGTTTAATAACTTATTACAAATTTACATGTTGATCATATGTCAAAATAAGTCATAGATTATCTCCTTCATATGCACGATTTTTACTCGTATCGACATGTTCCCTCCAAACTTTAATTTTATTTGTAAACCTTATGTACACATAAACTTTATTTTATATTTAGGACAAAAAAGTGATACCGAGAGTGGGAGAGACAAATTGTTGTACTCAACTTTTGCACCAATAGATAGACAAGTTAGTCACAATATGGTTCGTGATAATAAATAGATAATATATTAATAATATTATCAACTTAAACAAAGTATATAAAAAATTATGATTACTCCAACAAATACAAATCAATGACTATAAAGTCACAATAATTTAAAAATGTGGATAGTCTAGAACCCATTCTACTTCCAGATTTCGTATGTCTTGATGACTTCTTGAATCCCTCACATATCTTCCTCGAGTGTTTAGCTCGTTAGTTGTAGAATTGTGCTCCATTGAGCACCTTAGTGCTGATGATGAGTGTAACCAAATTTTAATGTATACTCTACTCATATACTCGAAATGTTTGTGGTAATCACATCAAAATCTACACTTTTAGCGTAACTACACTCACTAGTGTCTACCCCACTCAAAAATATCTTATGTTTATGGCGACAGTACAAGCTCGCTCTTAATATCTTTCTTAAATATATCATGTGTTTGCGACAACACCCTGAGTCTTATATCCTTCATCGTGACTCGCTACTTTAATATCTATATTAGAAAATGTGTGTTTTACCCTTGGTCACCTTAGGTACAACCTCCTTTCCTTCTTACTATGATACAAGTATCTCTATAGCCACAACTCTCACTATCTTTATACTCACTCACAAACATCTTGAGTCTACTTTGTCTTGGTCGTTTATAGTATAGCATTATAGCAACTTGGTACACATACTTCATTTAGTCATACCACTTCAATCATCATGTTCATAGACCACGATAACCAACATAATATCCATAGACAATTGTCTTTATGTATTCCAGCATTCTCAAACACACATTCACACTTAGACTATCTTCTCCTAAGACATTTTCAAAATCCGTGTAATAAAAAGTTCTTGCTCTACGACAATTGTAAAGTCATTCTATGATATAAACTAGGTGATATTGCATAATATTTAATTAATATTTTTTATGTGGATAATTGAACACTCTTAAAAAGGGACAAACAACTTGGGTATTGCAGCCGACCCTGAAAAGGTTAGGCCATTAGGAAAGCATAAAAATCTCAAGAAAGCAAAAGCATAAAAGATTAATAGCTTAACTTCTTTTATAACCTTCTTGAAAGGTTCATTTGGTATTAAACATCATCACTTAATTTTGATCTTAATAATAAGCTAAACTATTTATCTCATATAGCATATCAATAAATACTTTTATAAATTAATATAAGTTTAGATCATCAAAGACCAACTAGCCCAAGCATGCAATGTCGATCATTACAATCTCTATGCATTAATTGTAACTACCTAAACACTCAAATGAGTGAAAGATATTTTATATCACATCTTGAGGATCAGAATTATCACAATTGACACATAAGCAATAATAAACTCTTACACATAATATCTCTTATCAGTTATAAAACTTAAATTTCATTATGTATCATAATAGATAAAACAAAGACAAGTCAAAATAAACCATAATCATAATTTAAAATATTTTTTACATACAATGACCATACACATACACATAGATATATATACATAATGTACACATCCAAAAACAACTTATTCAAAAGTATTGTAGAATTCAAAAAGATTTTTTGTTTATTCAGGTCTTCTTCCATGTACAAAATAATGTCATTAGCATCAACCACCACCCGTCAACTCTTAACTTGTGGGATCCAAGTACAAGAAAAAAGTAGAGTATTTTTTTTCATAAGCAATGACCCGTAAATAGGGTCAATAAATAAATCAAATATATGAAATAGAATTTAAAATTTTTCAAATGCTAAATGCACAAAGAGATTACTCATATAAAACATAGTACAACATTCATATAGGCATGATATCAAATCTATCTCATACGTAAATCATGTCATATTCACATATTTTCTTTTTATTTATTATCTTTACTTATCATATTCACTATTGGCACTGCGGTATCACATCACATATTGGTGCATCATAGATTTGTCTTTGGATCATTGGCCCGAAGGGTTTGCTCATTTGAGTCATATAATGATTCTACTATTAGGAATTCTTGACAAATGCATTCTAGAGGTGGCTCCCACATAATATTCTGTGTGCATTTATTTCCAACTTTATTATTATTGTGTCACATAATCTTTCACTTATTATAATATCATAAAATCACATGATACATACTGAAATTTAAAATACATTAAGCACAATTAATTAGAGTATGCATGAAAATCTAATAATTATAATTAAACACACATATAACATTTCATAAGACACATATCATGAAATATTTGAATAATACATATGGAAGTCAAAACTGTGATGCATAACTCATTCTTATTAACTTATATCATCGTGTAATCTCAACTAATTAATTTGAAAGGCAAGTATTCATAAGACAAATAATCTAAACTTTTATAATCTATCATGAAAAGATAGCTAATAATAATTAAGATAAAGTAGTTTATTGATTTAGCTAACTACACATTTTGACATATTGACACATAGTGAACATTTTTTTTATAAAGTTTTCATTTAGAAGTTCAAATATGTTGAAATCAATTTTGTTTGAAAAGTGGACATGAAAACGTTTAACATATATTAATTTTACATTTTTATATCTCAAGAGTTGTTTATAAAAAATCTATAATTACAAGTATTTTTAATGTTCAAACTGTAAATATGAAAATTGATATGTATCACTTATTTTTCTCATAACTTCCTTTAAACATATTATTTTGGGGTCATTCCGCTTGTATTGGAACCCTAGTTCTGTAAAGTTTCAGACCTCCATTCATATTTTATCTTCAAGTACATAATTTATAGTGTAACTTTTAATCATGTTTGCATGTTCATCTCGGACAGCTAGATTTATACTTACTAATTAATCCACTCTAAATACATTCTATTTTAAGAAAATTCTTTCTTCTATAGAAACTAAAATTCCAAGAGATCATCTCATAGAAGTTTCATAATTTTTGAAGGAATGTGAAGTATATTATTAATGAGATTAATAATTCAGGTACATAATTCACAACTAAAATGTGTTTTCAACTTAATTTGACACACATAAACTATTTAATTTAATTATCTATAACTTCAAAAAGCTTAATTATCTAGCTTTAAACTTTATACTATAGAAGTTTAAAGCATCACAATTAAGAAAAAAAATATTGGATCTACCCTTGCATACCTTAGTTAATCTTTGTTTGTTCTTAGATAATTGTAGCACTTTCCTTTTTTAAAAAACCTTTAACTAAGTTCTCTTTCACCAATCCTTAAGTAAAAAAGAGGTTTAAAGGTGGCCAAAAGAAAACAAAATAAGATAATGACATGAGTTGGTTAATGTAGAGGAATAAGAGAGAAAATGTAATTAGAGTTTGATTGGCTAGCTTTTTAACTAAAAACAAATAAATATGACTTCAAATGGTAAGTAGCTCTCACATAGGTCGATTAGAGATAAGATATGAGGTAGAGGATTTGGATGATTGGTTAAAATTATATGGAGTTAACTTAGCCAAATTAAGACGGTGGTGAGCTGAAATTAAAGATAAAATTATCAATTATGTACTTAACTAAAATTAGTTTAGAACTAATTAAGTAAATTAACTTAAGTCAAATTAAACTATAATAAACTTAATAATTCAGAAATATAAAAGGACACAATTATATTAAGCTTAATTAATTGTAAAGACAAATAGAACAATATAATAAGATCATTGTACCCTATGAATTACTTAAAAAATAATTTATTAAATTTATTTTTTAATTAAAAATAACTCAAATACAAATAAAGCATCGTACCTAACTTAAATTGAGTACCAAATAAAGTAACTAACTTACATTAAATGAATTATTTAAAAAATAATTATTTAAAATATTACATTAATACATTTGTCACCTCTGACACGCCGCAAGCAGCAAGAGACCCGGCTCAAAAAATAAGAGAGACCAATATATATAAATACTATATATTTTTAATTTTTTCTCTTATATATATATATATATATATATATATATATATATATATATGTGTGTGTGTGTGTGTGTGTGTGTTTCCTATTTTATTTCGAATTTTGATTAATTACTTGCCATTAGGGTATGGATCTTGATTGGAATATTGATGGAACAATAACCGTGCATCCGATCAAGCCTAAATCTCGTAAAATCTGAAGGTATCCACCATATATATAGGCCAACATGAACAGCACAATGTAAATTAATTGGCTTCCTCTGCAGCAACGTAGTGCAAGATGGGTATTGTACGTATAATATACTTATTCATATTACAATGCTCCCAGTGGTCTGATATCTTCTTCTTCTCTTGCAAATTCTTTTGCTTTCATATTACATCACTTGTTCCTGTGAGAAAGAAAAAAATGATGAATTATTTTCGTATGCGTTTCTTTTAATTCGTCGTGTTCTTAATGAGGTTTATGTTCCGATATTTTCTTGTTTTTGCACCAATTAATTATTCAACCTTGTNTATATATATATATATACATACATATATCGAAACTCATAATTCAGAGGATAAAATAAGACAAAATCTGATCTCCTATTTAATTAAAGGCCGGCCGACATATATCACTTTTTTATCAAAACACTGACTCTCTCGCTAATAATCTTATTTTGAATTATGCGCATCATATTCTATAAAAAAATAAACGAAATAATATCTATAGCATAATTATCTTATTTTTTTATGAATTAAAAAGGAAAAGGCTGGATATATACTCATGAGTCTTTTTTTTATTTTTATCTTCGAGATTTATTTACTTACTGCATGTTTTGTTCCTTATAGCTAAAAAAGCCATAGCAGTAAAAAAGTCAGAAACAAATTATTATCCCGCTCAAAAATTTACAACTAAAATCTCAGCCAATTTAATTTTGATTAGTAGCATGTATAATATTTTGAACCGTAATATTAGAAAACAACTATTTTTTTCTTAAAAAAAAGGTGCAAATGCTAGCGAATAAAGGCATGGCACGAACAGCTCATTAATACATGTCGTTGCGTCCCGATCACATTTCTTTGTGTACTCATTTGTTCCAAAAGAGACGACGGTGTCATGAGGGTTGCCGCTGCCGCCGGGCGTCCACCCAACACTCCATCATGGCACAGCATGCCACGCTCACGCCGTCTTTATTTCTCTCTCGCTCGCTAATTTGCATGGCCAGAGAGAGAGAGAGAGCCGACAGGAGACAAAGGCAAGTGCCGGCAAAAACCCATTACATGCAAAATAAAAAGAAAAAAAAGAAAATTAACCAAGCAAGCCAATGGTGTGCACTGGTGCAATTAATTTGCGTTTGGTCCTCTCTCTCTCTCTCTCTCTCTCTCTCTCTCTCTCTCTCTACACTGTTACGAAACGGACAGCAGGAAGACAAAAGGGAGAGGTGCCGCTGTCTGATACAGCGAAGGCACATGTGCATGCCCCCGTGCGTTCCCCCTCTGATCCGGACCTGTTGCTAGAGAATTGAAGCTTCATTTAAAGAAGCTGCCGTGTCGGTGGGTCTTGATCGACATCGCTATGGAACAAGAGAGTTGACGCGGTTACAAGTGTTGCCTGCCTTCATATACTCTATTAATATATCTGTCATCTACGCATCAATCATATGACGGTCATTAATTCTTCCTCGGTCGCTATTAGAGATCCAAAATAACATCGAAATAACATCGATAATAGAAAAAATCTTACTCATAAAATTTTATGAGTTAACGATAATACAAATGATCATTCAATTTTTACTAGTACAACGAGTAAAGTAGAGTTAAGATGATGTCCGTAGCTTTTTTAGTCCATGTTGCGTTGTTGGTTGGGGTTCGATACATCCGCGTCATGCAGCTGCGAATTGCTGGTCCCTCCCATATGGAATATCGAATGGCTTCTTCATTGGATCGTCGCCACGGCACGCGCGCATCGGCCGTCGCAAGCGGGGTCGTTAGGATTTTTTACTCTTATTACTAGATATATCGTGATTAAGAGATTTTTTTTTGAAATTTTGATGTGTTAGATTTATTTGACTTAGCTCATAAAAATATCTAATAATTATTTTAAGTGTTGACCTTATTTTGATAAATATTTTAAGTACTAAAATTTATTTTAAAGTATAAGTAGTTACATATTTGATTTGGATAAAAGTACGAATAATATCAACAAGTTGTTATAATATTTATTAAAATAAATATTGATTAAGATATCTTTATCATCATGTGATAATATTGTAGGATCTAGAATGACACCAAGAGGGGGGGGTTTGAATTGGTATATTAAATTTTTTACGATCTTTGCTCTAATCTCTTAGTTCTATGTTAGTGGAAGCAAACGTATACGAATATGAATGAACAGAGAAGAGAGTAAAGGAAGCAAACATAAAAACAAACACAAAGTTTTTTATCGAGGTTCGACCGAACTCCTGGCCTACGTCCTCGCTCCGATCTTCTCCACGA
>LTAE01008539.1:8200-20357 GCA_001647135.1 Pontederia paniculata | reverse complement strand
CCTTAGATTTAGGTTTGCTGATAATGAAGAGATCCTTCTTCCTATCAAGAATGATAAGATATCAGGAGTAACCTTGACTAGAAAAGGACTCACAAAAGACACTTTCAAATCTATTGAGGTTCCATCTATCTCTGAGCACCAAGATCACTCCACTGCTACAACTCCTCTCACACATTCTACTCAACCACCTAGAGATCTTCTAACCACAACTTGCACTTCTGCTTTCTCAGCTGCGTGGCCTCCAAGTAGAGAGGATTGGACTACTATGTGCACCAAAGTGGACACTCTGTCAATCCAGCTCAGCACAGTGTCCAGTCAACTAAGTCAAGCACTTGAACTGTTAAAGAAAGTGGCAGAAGAGCAGTTAAAAAAAGCTGAAGTCAACACGTTTTCTTCAAGTGCATCATAATTAAGCCCATCTACGTTGGGAAGTCATGGATAGCTTCATGAGAGCTACTGGATATGAGCCTGCTACACATCCCCTTGATGGTCCCCCTCTTTTTGATAATTACAAAGGGGGAGAAACTAGTGAGAGGAGTGAACAGGGATGCTCATGAGGCTGATAATAAGGTTCAGGAGGAGGAAAACAAGGATGCTCCTGAGGCTGATAATGAGGATCGAAGACAAGTGGAGGAACCTAGTGACACAGAACAAGGAGTTGTTTCTGAGGTTGAAGGAGCTGTTGAACAAGACATTTAAATTCAATCTACAACAGCTGATCAAGAGAGGACTCTTGTACAGGATGAAGTTGGGCGGACAAATATTGAAGTACTTGTTGAAGCAGCAAACTTGAGAGAAGAGTTAGAGGATGAGCTCCAAGACTTGGTGGGTGAGCCAGATAAAAAATCAACATCTTGATGGGAGAAGCTCTGAACAAGATACTAAATGAAACGACTAGGATTACTAAGGATATAGCAGGGCCAACAATAAGTTCTAAGGACCAGGAAAATTAGATAGATACAATTGTATTGAAAATTCTGTTGTATCCAAAACTTTCTAAATCCGAATGTTTTGATATGAGTATCTCTTTGCTCTGAATGTTCTTTGTATGAATTCTTGTTTTTAGAAATGAAATGAACATGCTTCTATAGTTTACATTGCAATTATCTTTTTTGAAGCATGTTTCAAAATATAAAATGTTAAACACAAATTGCTAAGTATGTTTAATCTATATATCCTAAATATGTGCATTGGTTGAGAGGGAGAAGTTTATGAAAAATGAGATATCCGATTGAGGGGGATCATTTATGGTTATTAACTTTATGTATAAGCTTTATGTTTATAACTAACCTAAGTTCACTCCTCATAAATTTGTAATCATCAAAAAGGGGGAGATTATTGAATCTAGGATCCTAAGATTGTTTTTGTGATCACAAATTTGTGAGGGAACTTAGTATGGACTAATGAGCTTGTTGAACTATTTTTAGAGCATGATAGGTCGACCGAAGTTAAAGAACGGAGGACCTATGCACATAGAAGACATATCAGAAGAATCCTATGTGTGCAGTGGTCGTCCAAAGCATATGAAGTGGTCTACCAATGTGGAAGGCAAAGATCTAAGAAGAGGAGTCAAAGACTGAACGGTCGACCAAAGATATTGAGAGGACGACCAAAGACCAAGGCGAACAGGGAAGGTAGCTCGATGGAAAATAATGGGCGACTGAAGGCTTTACCCCTACAGTATGGAGGATGGAGAACAGGCGGTCCAAGGAGAAGTGGACACGCGATGAGGAGACCTAGCTGAAGGAGATGTTTTGGCCAAAGGAAGGAGAGGTCGTCCAATGATGAAGAGAGGACGACCGAAGAATTGAGGATGAAGGCAATGGGCGTCCAAAGGTTTCAGATTGAAGACAGTGGACGACCGAGAGATTGTCAAGGCTGGAGTGGACCTCGAAGGCTCATGTATTGAAGCAACGGACGACCTAACCTGATGAAAGGAGGATGGTTAATCGATCGAACATAGAGTGCGGACGATCGATGGATATCAGATGAAGACAAAGGTCGTCCGAGGTCTTGGTGAGAAGACAAGCAGACATCCAGGAGTTTGTCAGGTCTGAGGAGAACGGTAGAGCGGACGACCGCAGCATGAGCGGACGATCGATGAGGAGATAGAGGTCGTCCAAGGGCTGAGGAGAACGAGCAGCGATCGACCAGAGCTTCTGACAGGAGAAGAGTGGATGTTCAAGGAATCTGATGAGTTGTCAGAGGACGTCCGAAGAATGTCAGAAGGAGGAAAGGATGTCTGAGGATTTGAGTGGATATGAGCGAGCGTCCGAAGCTTGTCAGAGGAATGTTTAGCAGACGTCCGAGGATCTCATTGGGAAGTGAGCGGACAACCAAAGCACTGACTGAAGAGGGAGCGAACGTCCGATGAGCTCAATGAAGAATGAGCGGACGCCCGAGGTACCCACAAGGGAGAGAAGTGGACAGCCGAAGGATTCAGGAAGAATCAGTGGATGACCACAAATGTGTTAGAGGATATGGCACAAGTCAAGTTGGTCGACCGAAGGTGAAGAGCGGGCGATCGAAGGAGCTTGACAGGAATCTTCAACTCCAGGAGCGGACGATTGGTTGATTGAGGTGCGATTAGCGGGCGACCAGAGAAGTTGAAGGAGATGGTGCAAGGTCAAGTCGGGCGAGCGCAGGAGCAATGAGCGACCGAAGCAACTTGACATGAGTCTTCAACTCTAGGAGTGGACGTCTGAGGATATTGTCTTGATATCAGCAGACGACTAGAGCAGTTGAATACGGAGGTACAAGGTAAAGATCGGTTGGGCAAAGGGTTGGCGGACGACCGAAGGAGCTTGACAGATGGCTTCACTCGAGAGTGGACGTCCGAGGTGATTGGGGTGCAATCAGCGGACCAATAGAGATGAGCATAAAAGGTCAACATCGGTCGGCCAAAGGGTTGGCGGACGACCGAAGGAGCTTGACAGATGGCTTCACTCGATAGTGGACGTCCAAGGTGATTGGGGTGCAATCAACGGACGACCAGAGATGTGTGGTAGCTGGAACAGGTCAAGATCGGTCAACCGATGATGAAGCACGAATGACCGAAGGAGCTTGACAACATTCTTCAACTAGAGAGTGGACGTCCGAGGAGGTTGATGTGAAATCAGCGGACGACCAGAGGTCAGTTGAAGAAGGGAACTCAAGTCAAGATCGGTCGGCCAAAGGTTTGGCGGACGATCGAAGGAGCTTGACTGAAGAACTAAGTCTTCAGACTTTGAACTGCGGACCCCCAAGGGTGAGCAGCCCGAAGCACCAGGTGGCAGTTCAAGTGATGACTTCACGAGAGCAGCGATCGACCGAGGCAGCAACAGCGGGCGACCGAGGGGTAGGTGAAGGTTACTGTACTTGCATTAACGGCTAGTTTTCTGAGTGAGAGATTAGGTCGTTAGTGCAAAGTATATATTGTAATCCCAAGATTCTTGGGAAGTAACTTTGGCAAATTAGCTAGTGGGAGCTTGAGCAGAAAAAGCCTTAGTTCCCCTTCTGCAATTCGAGTGAAGAATTCATGATAGAAGGAAGTGAGAGTTCGTGAGCGAACTTGTAAGAGGTTGTCTTCTTGCCCTCTAGAAAAAAAGGAGAAGTTGTAAGGGAGCCTTCGCCCTTGAAGAAGGAGTTCAGTGATCTCCGGAGATCTCAGTTTCAAGAAGACCGGAGTTGGGACGTAGGCCAGGAGTTCGGTCGAACCTCGTCAACAAACATCTGTGTTTGCTTGCTTGTTTGTTTCTCTGTTCTTTCTTCTACTTGTTTATATTTGCATCTGTATGTTTCCGCTGTTATAACGAACACATTCTAGGTAAAGTAGAACCAATTCACCCCCCCCCCTCTTGGTGCCATCTGAATCCTACATTTTTTAATCATGGTGGAAAGATAGATGTAGCGACCAATCACTCGAGTTAAGATTTCTTTTTATTTCCCGCTTCGCTATCTCGAGGGTTGGGAAGTTACAGGTGGTATCAGAGCAAGAGTTCCATGTGTCAATGTCTAGAGCAATCAACCTAAGATGTAGGATTAATTTAATGGCCCATGTGTTTCCTATTCTATCATGTGTGTTAATAGTTTTTCCTCTTGATTATATATGGAATCATGTAGCAATAATATATGCTATATTCAATAGTAATGACAAACTATAAGAATATACCTTTAAAATACAAATATAATTAAAACTATGAAAGGTGCATGTATTGAGTGACATTACATGATAAAGGATAGATAAAAAAGAAAAAAAAATTAAGTCACTAATCCTTAATATAAATGTTTTTCACTAAAATATATACTATTGGATCCAATATGAAGTAATTGGTTAAAGAAAACTTGACTTACAATATTCTTATTAGCAAACTTCTATGAATTTTGATTTATGTATTTGTTGGATTTATGCGGTTCGGGAAATGGGTACATGCCTGAAATATGATATGTTACTATCTTTTAAGATTGGAAAGATCAACAACCTATTAATACACATTAATTTTGATTATGAGTTGTTTAAAATCTTAAACTTTATGTCACTAGATAGATAGTGCTTGAGGTTAATTTTATTAAACTCCAAAATCATTCAAAATTCCAACCCCTTGAAGTCTACTTTGCGTAGGGTTTGGAATTGAATTATTTTGAATTGTATATTAGAAGTTATGAGTAAATTATTAGAAACCACTCTTGCTGTTTTTTGAAATGGTTGATCTGAATTGTAAATTCTACAATAAATAGTATTCAAAGAACGAGTTCAGGACATTTTTACATCACACATTAATGGAAGTCTACTTTCAGATCCAATTGGAATTATAATAATAGTTTATGTAAAGTGCAATCTATAATTTTTACATTGTATATCATATAGGTTGTTAGGATTCTGAGATGAAATAGAACATAGACAAATCTCTGAATTTTCTGAGACCTCTATAGAAAAGATAACACTTAGATTTTTATATGGGTTCATCCTTTGGGAGTATAGTTCCATTTAAACTTAGAATTGTTTAATTTTAGCAAGTATTGCATGAGTTATAATTTTATATTCAACATCACTTAGTTTGCTGGAACACATAAATGGAATAGAACAGTACTATCTTGTGTATTTTCTATGATGATTCCAGAACAAGTTAGAAGAAAATATTTATATGGAATAAACTTTTAAGAGTCTAGATTTTGGTAAAATTTGTAGTATTTGAATATGTTGTGTTAACTGACTTCACTCAATCTGCCAAGTACAAAATTGATACTAAATTGATGTTGCAAAGTTCATAAAATCAAATCATTGTTGATGCAATTGTACTTCTTTATCTATTACAATTGATTTTGGACAGGTTATATATGAACTCGCCAACCGATTGAATTGCTAATATGCATCATATGTTATATGTACTGTGATGATATGGATATGTGAAAAGATAATGCATTTGCTTCTATCATGCATTTTCATTTTCTCTGCCGGAATGATATGTCTTCTGCAGGGACGATATAAAATTCTCCAAAAGGGATGATATGATACCTTTGACCAACTGATAATATGACATGTTGCATAATATGAAAAAAATCATCTACATTAAATTCAAATGGAATTATTTATTCCGTTAATCTATATATAAGTTTGGGATTTATTAATTAAGCATAGTTGACCATATTAGTTGAGTCTATTTATATAGTTAGTGGAAGTCTGTATGCAATTAGCATGTATAGTAGGTGGAGGTGGAGTTAAAGAAAAATATTTGGGATTAGAAGGATTATAATGTCATTGTTTATATAGTGTAATATGTATAAAATGAGATTATGCTAATATTAAATCTAAGAATGAGATTAAATTTGTCAGTAATGACATAAGCTTTGAGTAACTAAAAATATGCTAAGATTGCTCGGACCATTAAAGTATACTTATAAAATGATCTTATGTGAAATGTGTTAGTCAATGATAATTAGGTAAATCATATTTAATACAAGTTACTTTTAATACATGTCATGTCTAGAATTGACACGTGTTGATGTTCTTAATTTGACGTTAGAAGTTTCTAAAGAGATAAAATCTAAGAGAAACTAATTGAACTCCTTATAGTATATTCTTAGAAAACACAAGTACAATGTGATATGTTTGAAAACATTATTGGTGAATTAGCATGATATATATATATNTATATATATATATATATATTTATATATATATATATACTTCAATTGTCGTTGATTGCTAGCATATTATCATATCAATATAGAATACTAAAGGAAAGTTAACTTATGATACAGTGACCATAAAGTATTTTTTTTATGGACTATTACTTATCGACTAGAATCGTCCTTAAAATTAGAGAATGCACATAAGGTACTCTGATAATAAGTAAGGTCTAAGGAGATATATGTCATATGAGTGACAATTATCTTCTAAGGTGGAGATAAATATTATACAGTATGCATGAGCACATTGGGATGATGAAACATGCATTTTGATCTAAGATCATCCATCCATGATAGTTTTATTAAATATCACTAAGTTGAGATAGGAAAAAAATAAATGGAAAGAAGTACACATGATTTGTATTTCATTTATTAGACTAATAAGATTTATAAATTTCGAGGACAAAATTTCATTTAAGGAGGGTAGATTGTGATAACTCTAATTTAATTTCATAATAATTATCATTTTTATTGTGATTATTAGACTAGCAAATTTGTTAGTATCATCCCTACGACCAATCATATTTCGCCAAGTGGAACCTGCAAAAATAATAATACATAATTATAAATAAATCCTATAAATTATAAATATAATATATATATAATTAGGAATAAGTGATATTTATTGAGAATAAACTAATCATATTAGATGTAAATTTTAATTGAACTACCATTTTAATCAATCATCAAACAAGCTGCCATAAGCAAGCAGCTTGCCACCTGCTTAGCCAATTTTTCTCAACCACCTTCACTTGCCATAAAATCCTGTAAAAATTCTTGGAGCTGCCTTATCCTCTTATCTAAATCAACCAAAAAATTCAGAAGCTAATACCATCCGTGTAGTAAAAGAAAAATCCTTAAGTGACCATCACTTAAGGTAAAATGTTTTACCATAGATTTATGTCTTGATTCTTGATATGATTTGCAAACTCATTTGGCCATCCAAATTGCGAAATTTTACATGTGAAATCCTCTTTAAGTCAGATTTGTAAAATAATATGATCCTATCTTTACATACCACTCATGCTGTTTTGAGACAGCTATAAGGTCGGATGTTAAATTATGAAATAAACTGATAAAAGGCAATCAGATTTTGATGCTTAAATTTATGGTAGAAGACTTTATATAGGATCAGATGCAAGTGGAATCAACTCAAAATAACATGTATAAATGAAGTTATGAGTTTTCTACCTTCAATGACTTCATCTACCAGGTTGTAAGTTAGAGACAGAAAATAGTTTGTTTCCAAGAATTTTAGGAAAATGATATGTAAAGCTTAGATTTCGAGATTTTTATACATGAAAGGTTAGCAAGTATGATTTATATGAAAATTAGCAAATCATTTTTTGATGCTATCTACAGTGTGCTATAATTTTTTAATGGCATATTACTCAATCTGCTAGGACCTAAAACCAATATAGAACATAAGTTAGAATGTTAGTTTTTCTGCAATCAAACCAGATGAAGATAAATTCTAAAATTTCTATATGTTACTTATAAATGAGTCTAAATTGAGTTAAAATTAGATTTATATTATTTTGGTATATATAGTGGAAGTTATGAATTTATCTTCTACTAGTATGTCATTTATCAAGGTGCAGAAATTTACATATAAAGATTGAATTAATCAAATTGTTTGTATACAATTAGGTAAAGTAATAGCAAGTATTTATGCATCATTTATATACCTTTTTATATCCTTATCATGACAACAAGAAGGGTTGACCTATAGCTTTAGGGTGGTGAAGAAAGAATAATGAGAAAGACAAATAAGAATAATGTATGTAGGGTGGATCCATATAGTTTTATTTATATGATTTATGTTATCTAGTACTTGTAAAGTTCTAGCTTATGATCTGTTTGAATGATATTTCTAGGCATCATGATTGCTTCATAAGAAATGTTGGAATGAATATATACTTATATAAATATGAAAGAAAGTACATGAAAAAATATTGTTTGTTGTAACTAGTGAGGCTATGGTTATGAAAGTTATATGTTATATTTGATAACTAATTGACATTGACTTATATGAACATATGATATAGTTTATTCTATGAAAGTTATTTAAATGCAAAGAGAACAACTTGGAAGAGTTGCAATGATGCAACTATCTAATATGACATGAACAAGTTTACTATTATATAGTATTGTTATTAATGCAATTATATGATATATTATATGATACAATACAAAATTATAAGATATGATATAAGACAATATCCTTTGGGATAATATGATATTCTCAAGGGATGATATAATGAGTCATATGATATGATGTAATATGATTGATATGACATGGTCATACATTTGATATCATTCATACATGCATAACCCTATCAGGTTGATATGTCTATTTTGTAGGGATATATGTTTACTAACTCTACCGAGTTCATATGTCTATTTTGCAGGGATGATATGATATGGTATCCTACGGGATAACATGATACCCTAAGGGGTAATACGATAACTCGGCAGTACATGATATCCTTCGGGATGATATGATACCCTAAGGGGTAATATGATAACCCGACAATATATGATACCTCAAGGGGTGTACCTTTGCCAAATGGTTGATATGATATGACATGCACACATGGTCCTTGCACAAGTCCATTTTTATGAACATGACATGCATCACAATGCATTATTATATTACGGTGGCTCTATATTAAAGAATGTGTTTAACGTTATAAGATAAGTTTTATGATGGTTATACGACATGTTCTTATATTATATTATATGATATTATGATTTATGATGTCTCAATGTGCTATGTGGTGTGAAGGAACCATATAATCTGTTATGACATTATATGATTTATTTCAATTGTTACATGATTTGTTTTGAGATATTATATGATATGTTTCAATGCTATATGATAGAACTATGTAACCATTAAATGCTAACTATTATAGAATAGAATGCCTATGAATTGTTAAGTTGTGAAGAACTTGTTTATATAATATATTTTTTTTAAATATTATGTTGAATCTAGGGTCCTGAAATTGTTTTGGTGATCACAAATTTGTGAGGGAACTTAGTTTGGACTGATAAGCTTGTTGAATTGTTCTGAAAGACAGGATATTCATGTTCAGAGAATGAGAGGTCGATTGAAGTCGATGAACGGACGACCTATGCACATGGAAGACATAACAGGAAGATCATATGTGTGCAGCGGTCGTCCAAAGGTTGAGAAGTGGTTGACCGATGTGAAGAGCAAAGAGTAAAAAAGCAAATCCAAATACTGAGCGGTCGACCGAAAATATTGAGAGGACAATCGAAGACAAGGATGTACAAGGAAGGTCACCCGATGAAGAGTAGTGGACGACCGATATTTCTACACCTAGAGTACAAAGGTTGAAGAACGGACGGTCTAAGGAGAAGTGGTCACCCAGTGAAAAGACTTAGCCGAAGAGGTGTTTTGGCTAAGGAAGGAGAGGTCATCCAAAATGAAGAATGGACGACTGAAGAACTAAGTAAGAGTGCAATGATCGTCCAAGGGTTTCAGAGTGAAGACAGTGGATGACCGTAAGATTGCCAAGGTTGAAATGACGTCCAAAGGCTCATGAGTTAAAGCAGCGAACAACCAAAGCTGATGACAGAATGAAGATCGATCGACCGAAGATAGAGTGCGGACGATCGATAGATATCAGATGAAGACAAAGGTCGTCCGGAGTACTTGGTGAAAAAACAAGTGGACATCTAGTAGTTTGTCAGATGTGAGATGAGCTGAAGATTGGACGACCACTAGATGAGTGGACGACCGATAAAGAGATAAAGGTCGTCCAAGGGTTGAAGAGATAAAGCTGAGGCCGACCAGAGTATTTTGCAGATGAAACATTGGACGTCCAAGGAATCTGATGGGTTGTCACAGGACGTCTGAAGAATGTCAGAAGGAAGAAAGGATGTCTGAGGATCTCAATGGAAATGAGCGGGCGTCCGAATCTTGTCAGAAGAAGGTTTTGTTGACGTCTGAGGATCTCATTGGGAAGTGAGCGGACGGCCAAAGTACAGACTGAAGAGGGAGCAGACATCCGAGGATCTCAGTGAAGAACGAGCGGACGCCCGAAGTATCCACAGAAGGGAGAGTGGATGCCCGAAGGATTTAGGGAGAATCAGCGGATGATCACTGATGCATGCATTTTACAATATATTTTAGGGTTTGCATTAGACATTATCATGAGTCATTTTTATATTGCATGCATCTATTTTCTATTTTTTTTGATTCTAGTCTTCCATGTCCGAAATCTACTCTGATTTGATATATTTTGTAGGAAATCACATGGATAGGCGAAAGAAGCATTGAAATCTCTCAAAATCGCAAAGGAGCATTATCACAGTCCATCACGGGTCGTGACTACATGTTACGGGCCGTGATGTATCAGTGTTAGAAGCAGTGTGAGCCGTGGGTGCCGAAAGCAAGATTCCAACTCAATCGTTACGGGTCGTGACAGATGGTCACGGGCCGTTATATTGCACATCACGACTGCAACACACATATCACACTGCCTGTCGAGACCCTGCAACTGGAAATCAGATTCATCACGGGCCGTTAAGAAGGTTACGGTCGTGATAGGTCATATCACGGATCGTTACTTCATATCACGGCAGCGACACAAGCAGTGGATGCGAAGTCCAATAATGTTACGGGCTGTGATATACAGTTACGGGCCATAAGTTGGAAAAACTCGAGATGCAAACTGCCCAAAGCCCGAGTTACGGGCTTTGATGTACCATCACGCGCCGTGACGACCTAGGGAATCATGAAGACACCTTAATTTACGGGCCGTGACACTCTGTCATGGGCCGTGATGAAGTTGCCCAGATTTGTTTATTCATGATTTCACGACGATTCGACGGCAAGAAAGATTCCTATTCGTCCAGAGACTTTGGAGATGTGATTTGGTTGATATTTGATCGAGTTGAGAAGAAATTATCACAGCCCTTCATCGCAAAAATAGAATTTAATCGCGAAGCCAACATCCAAGCCTAAGAAACCCTAGGGTATATAAAGATGGTTGAAAATCTGAGAAGGTATGCTGGGAGCTGTCAACATACACTTTGAAGCCAGAGAAGGAAGGTTACTCCCGAAGGGTTGCTGGACAATGAAGAGTTGATCATCCGTGAAGGAGATGATTTGGAGTTGTTCACTTTCCAGAGAAGAGTATTCTTTGTTCCATATATTGTTGGGATGAACCATCTATTATAGTTTTTTGTAATTTATCTTAGGACGAATTTGTTTTATTACATTTTGGATGATTATATATTTTCCAGACTTGTTATCTAGATTAATATTTGCTTTTCAGATCATGTTTGCATGAGTCTAATTTCTGTATTAATCATTAACTGTGTAGTGTGATTAATTCATTTGCAATACATGGCATGTTATTTTGATTGTTAAGGACAGAATAAGGAGTGGTCTATTAGGTCAACCCATTAAGGGTAAGTTCATAGTTTAGGAATAATTCGTATTGCATTATGTGATCTAAATCTGAGAGGTAAAATTGTTGAGGTGTGCTTATTAGATGATGATTATTTGAATAGTTGATTGATCTATTAAGGACAATCATACTTAGGTATATTCCTAATCCATCTGAAAGAAAGTATTAAAAATCTACATGTGTAAGTGTTTCTGTGAGAACTATCGATGCTTATATGTTCCATGTTTCATCTAAGCCCTAGTCATCAACCATTCTCATTGTAAATATTATTTTTACCTTAGTTTTACTTTTCTATTTATGAAACCATATTAACCTAAAATCCAATGTTGTCTCCTATTAACCTCTCGGATTAGATTGTTACTTAGTTCCTTGCGGGTTCGACACTCTACTCTTTCACTTTATTACTTGTTTGGCTAGTGCACTTGCTAGCATTTGAATTTGCGTGTTCAGCATTTTTCGAATCAAGTTTTTGGCGTCGTTGCCAGGGAACTATTGTTAACTACTCTAATCTTATGTTACTTTGATACTTTTTTCTTTTATTTTCT
>LTAE01008538.1:0-20360 GCA_001647135.1 Pontederia paniculata | reverse complement strand
TATATATATATATATAGCATAAATAAAAAAAAATGATTGCATTGTGTGTGCCTATTTTCATTTAAATCACATTGAACTCATTTGATTACAAATACATAACTGCACCTTGCACAAAGAGTTAGCTAGCTCAATGTCTCCTTTAGATTAATATATTTGAGAAGGCAAGGATAATTTTTTTCCTCTCTGGGCGACTTCTAAGCTTACTCATTATCTCATAAAACAATAGTAACAATTACAAAGATACTTGTTTATCCACACAATACATTGTAAAAAATATTATGGAATCACATATTCTTATATCTAATAATTTGTTATATTCTTTGATAAAAAGTTAGAAAAGTCAATTGCAACGATGGAGGCATGAACATAATCACAATAAGTTACATATCAAATTAGTGAAACCAAGTAGAACATAATGATTAACTTTTATGCATTATATAAAAAGTTATAAACGACCTTGAAAGTCATGTTAAATTGATATTTTTTTCTTTACATAAGAATCACTCTTTCATAAGAAAAAAAAGAGATTTACTTCATAATTTTGTTTCAATTATGTCATTAATCACAATATGATACTAAATATTGTTATTTACAAAATATGTCACTACAAGAAAACAAATAAGATATTGTGAATAAAAAAAAACATCTTATAATATATATTATCATTACCTTTCCACTTACGAAGAAGATTAATGAAAGTGATTATGAAGCTAAGATAGCAGTGCAAAGCATCTTTGAGTGCTTCATATTTTTTTTTGTAAGCCACAATAAATAACAATGAGACATAAAGAATTATTTCAAATTAGATATCATTGTTGTTTTCAGGAATTCTTCTCATTTTTTTGAGTTTATATATGCAAAAATATCCTTAGACAATTAACGGACTCACGAGAAACGACTAGTCTTTGATCAATCAAGTTCGATGCAGAGAACATAAAGTTTAAACCTCCCATGGTGACAATTCTAGAATCTAATTAGAAACATCATCATTTTAAAAATTCAACCAGCTAGCCAATTTGATCAATCCTATGAAAATAAATTTTAAGAGGTCACATGATCAACTTTGTAAAAACACCTTTATTAACAAGATATGTTCGAAATTAGTTTTTTTTTGTTATCACTTACTCAAGAGCTATGAAATAAAAAAAAAACTAAAATCCTTTTTAAATCTTGTTATTCTTTTTAATATATTTTAACTAATCATACCAATTATCATAAAAAAATAAGAATTTCAAATTTTAAATTATATCGCTACACTGATTTACCCAAAGATCAAATACACTTTTCTTTTTTGGAGGAATTCCCTGAGTTCGAACCTCAAAGTCATCAATTCAATTTGGACAGGAATACCCACTTCGGAGCCCTTCACACCAAGAACCCCGAGCGGGTATAAAAAAAAATGAATATGCATAGACAAACAAACATTTTGAGCGGATATCAAGCATCTTGGTTCTCACTAATACTTTGGCAAGTAGACAAGTAGACAACTTTGGCAAAGCTCAAAGCACTTCTATCATCATTTGATGATTATATTCCTCTCAATTTGAGATCATAGGCTAAAAATAAAATCACCCAAACATTCAGTACATATGCGGATGTGCCTAAATACAATTCCATTGCAAACGTCAACTCCTACATATCAAGTTCAAGTTAGAAAATTCTTATTATATGTGATCAGCCCTATGAATATTTTATTTGAAAGGCCAGCCATATGAATATTTATTCACAGAAATAAGTTGAAACGAAGTGCAGGATTTCAGAAAGTTACAAGCATGCAAGTTTTATCTAGTTTCAACAATTGAAACCACTTGAAGGAAATCACTGCCACTGAATTTTCTTTAAAAAAATTACCTTAAAGTACGACCAGAAAGTTGTTGACAATTTCTTTTTCCTTAATAAAGATCAAGTTATTTGTTGCTGATCAATCATAAGGCATAATATCAGGGTTAGAATCTCACTGAATTACAAAGAACAATACATACTTGAAGGTCAGAACCAAATATCTAGTAGGATAATCAGATGATAAACATCTCAACAATCAAATTTTCAGCCTTAAATGTGCAAACTAGCACACCATCCATCGATACACATTTTACTTGGTAACAGGAACATACAAATTTCAGCTTTATCTTGCTAGCGGATGTCGTATAACTCCTCGCTCTTCATCCAAAATGAAGTTGCTATCTCTGAAATGAATGCTGGAGAAGAACGGCTTCAGATCGTGGATTTCATATTCCTGGGCCTGTTGAAGCAACATGATCAGTAGAAAGTAACCTATTTGCTTCACAAACTTGGCGGAGTAAATCGCCTAAAAAAAGGAATGGCAATGGCAATGTGTTCACCTTGTTCCTTAGTTCCTCCACCTTCACCTCAATATGGGTAAGCCTCTCTGTTGTCCCGGATAGAATTTCTTCAAAATGCAATGCGTCCTTCACAAGCACACGTAAAAGATGCAACAGCAATTCGTTGTAGTCTTTCTTGAAAGTCATGTACTTCCTAAAGCTCTGCACCAGAAATAATGTAAAACCCTTTTAGCTGTGTCATTCAGTGTTAATTTTTTTGAAGTGACATTATGATAGGAGAAATGGTGACAAAGAACTCTAAGATGAATAACGATTCAGGATTTGCCTTAACTGGCGGGGAGAAGCTTAACTTCGAACAACGTCAGTCAAACCTAGTGCAGGATATCAAACGGCTGTGGACAAGGATTGATGGCTCATGGGTGGGCCAATAATTAAGCAAACAGAACAAGAATATCCATGTTGACAATTAAATTGACATATACTGATATCAAAAAATTCCACCACTTATGAGTAACCTAAGGTTTTCCTAGTATTTTTTTTGTATGCCTAGGAAGGGAACATTTTTCAAACATTGAGTGGTGAATACACAATCAATTTTTTTCTCTTTTGAGGGAGTGCTGAATGGTTTTAAGTGCGATTCTGAGGCAGTCCCCAACAAGCCTTATATCTCAAACAAGGCAGCAAACGTAGGAATGCCATATCTAAGGATATTCTTTTCATAGTGCTTGACAATGCTTCTGCAGTGTGCCAACATGGTGAACCTTAGTTGAGATGCGATTTAAAAATTTCCCCTATGACATAGTTATACCTAGAAATACTTGGCAAACTTCGAGGATGTTTTTTTAGGGCAAAACATTGAGAATGTTGATACCTTTGAAAGTATATAACCATAAAGAGGGAATAATCCACGGAATGTACTGACAGAACTAATGACGAAGACTGAATTATCATAAACCATTTTCTTACATTTTAAAATATAAGCACTAACTCAAATTATTAAATCTACACAATCCAGAAACTCACAACTGCTAAAAAAATATTTATATATGGCCATAAAAAATGTACCTACATGTGAAATGCAGTAGAAAACAATGCTATGTTAACTAAAAAATACTTGAAGTGCGGAGGCGTAGATGCATGGAATCTAGCTTCCCAGTTTGATTACTCTTGGCAAACTTATTCTTTGTGATAAAGAAGAAAATCCATAATCTTAAACAATTAACACCTTGTAGAAATCATCCTCTAGTAAGTTCTTAAAAGGATATTCATCATACCTTTTGTAGAGCTTTTTGCACACCAAATTTCTGAGTGGATATAAATGAATCAAGCAGGACACGTATTGCCATGTCCACATCTTCCTGTGACACATAACTTCTTAAATGCATTCTTGCATGTGCTTCAGACATCCTAATCATTGATTCAATATGCCTCACTGCTATTGGAACTCCTTGGCCATGCTGCAACAACCATTTAAAAGCTTATCATGTGTAAGGAAATGAGTAATTTTGTTAAAGCACATGCAACTTATATAGTTTGACAAAGCAAACAAAGGCTATGTAAAATCTTACAGAGGATTCTCTGCGTAGTTCAGCATAGACATGTTTAAGCTTATCAAGGTCAGCATCGTGCAATTTGGGGAAGATATTCAGCTTAGCATATGTTATGTACTTCTTGAGCATGTCTTGAGAAAGAATCTGAGGTATAACATATTGTCAGCTAATAGCTTTACCATAATTCTATTTCCAAACGACATACAGGAAAGAAAAATAAAACACCTCTGAATCTGATGGTCTGGAGGCAAGAAAATCATCCTGGGAGATACTTGCAGGATGATCTTCTAGATTAGCTCCCTTTGGTTGCGATCTGGCATGACTGTCCACGACAAACTTTGCAAGCATTTCATCAGTGACAGGATCAACAATATCCTGCAACAAGGTTTTCCATTAGCAAGATGATGAAGATTTAAAATGTTTAAAGCATAGGACAACTTTTAAAAGTGAGAAAAAACCTTCAATACGTGATACAAACCTTAACAACACAAAGAGCATCAAATCTTGATATGATTGGATCAGTCAATTCCACATTTTGTGAGAAAGTCTTCGATGAATCATATCTGTAACCAAATATGTCAGCACCCAAGAATAATAGGCGCAATGAACTCAAGAATGATATAGTTTTTTTACCTTCCTCCTAATGGATTTGCTGCAGCAATGACACTGCAGCGAGCTTGAAGAGAAGTTACAATCCCTGCCTTCGATATGCTGATGCTCTGCTGCTCCATGGCCTCATGTATACTCACTCTACAACATAAGAATTAAGTGAACAACGAGAATATTAAATATAATTTGTATTTTATCTAAGATAGAGCACTTTTTTAACCTGTCCTGATCATTCATTTTGTCAAACTCGTCTATTAAGCAAATTCCTCTATCAGCTAAGACAAGAGCCCCTCCTTCAAGGGTCCACTCCCTTGTTATTGGATCCTTATGTACTGCTGCAGTGAGTCCAACAGCTGAAGCGCCTTTTCCTGTTGTGTAAACGGCCCTGTGGCCTGTTTTCTCAACATACCTATGGAAAAACATTTTGACAGTATTGGTAAATCTTTAAACAAAAGAATTTAAAGAAGTTCCTTTAGTATTCACTTACTTCAGGAACTGAGATTTAGCAGTGCCAGGATCTCCTAGAAGGAGAACATTGATGTCCCCTCTCAATCGATGTTTTCCTTTGACATTTTTTTCCTGACCTCCAAACATGGCAAGGGCAATAGCTGTTTTAATATCTTCATGACCATATATCGATGGTGCAATAGACTTGATTATCTGCAAAATTGTTGAAGTTATTAACACAAAGCAAGTCAATATAACTGAGGAAGGATTAAAGTAAATGAGTTACAAACTCTAACATACCCTTTCTCCAATCCTTGGATCTTTGGCCAACTTCTCAATTTCTGCCTTGTCCTCATCGGTGAGTTTGTAGGCAGAGAAAAGGTCCTGCTTTTTGGCAACATAATTAGCTTCAACCACAGTGGCAAAAACAGGGAACCCATTTTTTGTATTCAAGGATAAGTCGAAGTTGTTGGTGTATATGCCTGTAACTTCCTGAGGAACAAATAACTAATCATCAAGGTGCACACTTTTGCAGAGACTAGAGCACAAATAATAAGTAAAGGAGTTACAATTTCTTCTCCAGGCCGAGCATAATCAATTAGATCATTCAAAAGGATGACCTCTTTGTATCTTGGAAGTCTACCAGCAGGCACAATACCAGGGCTTTCTTGAAGGGTGAGTTTCTGATAGTTCCTGTAAATTGTCTGAGACAAAGATTAATTAGCTACAAAGACAAGACTTTGTATTGAGTAGATGAGGAATTTTTAACTACAAGGGCATTTTTATAACTTCATGAAGCCAACCTACCTAAGATGACATATAATAACCTCAGTAATGCCAATCTTGGATGCACACAAAAAATAGAATATCAAGGAGAGGTCACCTGTTCAACATTGACAGTGAAAGGCCCTTTGGATTGACATTCAGGACAAGATCCCACTTTGACTTCTGCATATGAATTCTGGAAGAAAGGGCCAAGAATTGACCCACATTTGTTGCAGTCATATTTTACCTGCTGCAACTGAGGGAAAACTCCTGAACGGCGAGTGACAACACCCCCTATCCGGATCATAGTGTTTAAATGGATCTGCCTGCAACACATCTCATATGTAACAAAAATGAACTAAAAATATGAAACACAGGATTACAGAAAAGATGTTAAAGCTTACCTAATATTTCGAATTTGATCATAGACTGGAAGGTTAGTTACACGGACATAGATCTTCTGATGGATATTCTTATAGTTCCTATGAAGATCAAACACAACATTCTTGGCAACCTCTTCCATAACTTCAATAACTGATTGAGGTGCATCAGCCAGCCATATAGCAATATTTGGATGAATGTAGATAAACTGTTTGTAGTCTATCTCCAAACTACATTTGTTAGCTGCACAATGGTTAAAAATATATCAAACATTTGACACTCTTGACCAGTGAGCTGAAAATAAAACCTATATCATATTCATTTATACAATATTTAGAGTATTTATACAACATAAAATCTGATAAAACAAATTACCTAGGACCATCTCATTAATCAAGCGCACATATTCTACATCTCCATGGTTATTCTTGGGGTTCACATAAGTAAGAAGGAACTCTTTGAACTTTTTGGCGATGAATCTACGCACTTCATCTCTTGTAACCCACTCTCTTAGAGTTCCTTGTACACGATACATGTTCATTTCACTTTCCTCATCATATTCATCCTAACGAAAAAAGATTTAATCATGTGATTAAGGGAAAAATAACTTGCAACAATTCATAAACAAAATAAATGCCTTCAAACAGAGGAATTGAGAATATTACATCGTATGGGTCATCATCCGTCTGATCAATCATGGGTACATCACCACGTTGGGACCTTCCTGGTGAACTTTGTGTGGCACCATCAAAATCATCATCACTCCTTGCACCTGATGGTCGGAAATCAGCTCTATATCTCTTGGGGCGCCTATAGTTGGTGTCTTCATCTGTGTCTGCAATAAGAAACATGAATATTAGAGTTGAGCATTGCATCCACTGATATATCTATGTTAGACATGAATCTATATAGGTCCACGATTGGCATCAGTCATAACCCAAGGGACATGTGTTTTGCTGAAAAGTGTAAATGCAACTCGTGAACAACAAGTTTCATGATTCAACTGTGCATGCACTGGGCACCTTCCTAAAACAATTTAACCCAATATGCCATTAGTAGCCTAGTAGCACAAGATTTAATCTTTTGCCAAAGTGAGCCAAGCAAAATCAAGTACTTCATATACCCAAAGCACTAGAATGAGGAAACAGATGCATGGAATCAGTGATAACTCAATGACTAAGATGCCTAAAGATTGGTTGTTTTGCATGGAATTACTTCATATGTAGATGTAAGATTATGCGTGATCTGAATATGAATTAATTTTGCAGTAAAATCTTTAGATTGTTTACCGAATACAAATGAAAACTCATCTATGTTGTAAACCCCCCATTTGGAGTATAATATATCACATACCACATCTAAAGTTAACATACCAGTTAACAACTGAAACATAACCCAACGACCTCGCCTGATTGACATCAATTTAAGAATAAATGTACAAACATCCAAATGAACTAACAATCCCATAACTATCAAGGGAATAATCTAAAATCTAATCCAACATCCAAAAGACAAAATTCTTTTAGTAGCACAATGGTATTTGATGGTTTCTAAGATAAATGTAGGAAAAAAGAATATGGCTTTCAAGGCATCTTAATTCTTGATATTTTCTAGAAAACGAAAGAAGAATCTTAACAATCAATATGGATACATCCTTGTTTTACCCTGATCATGCAGCATTCGAGGCAACTTGCGGTTCAGTGCATCACCGACACGACCTTCCCTGGCGTCGAGCTCGACTTCTGCTGCCCTGCGATCAGCCATGATTTGGTCCAAATCTCTCTCATCCTCCATCGAATCGTCGAGCCCCACTGATTCGTACTGATCTTGATCATCCAGACGCCGGTAATCGCTGCGCCCCACCATCCAACAGCACGTCAAGAACACCACAAACAATAACGCAAACAGGTGAAAGAAGCAACAAGAAAAAAACGAAGTCTCGAAACGCACTCCATGAAGTTGTCATTGAAGAGATCCTCCCCTTCCTCCTCCTCCTCAGCATTCACTCCGTGTACGTCTCCTCCAGCGTCATCGTCGTCGGGGACGACGTGCGGATCGACGGCGGCCTCGTCGTCGGAGAAGGACTCAGAGGTCCTGCTCGTGTTGGGCGGCAGCTGGTCGGTGTTGAACCCCGCCGAGGTCGGAGATCCGGGAGTCGACGCCGAGTCATCCTGAACTCACAGGAACGGTAACAGCACAGAGATTAGATATCAGGCGCAGGAGACGAATAAGTGAAAACCTAGAGACGGCAACACGGAAGGATGAGTTCGGAGAGCTCACCATTGGAGAAAGACGATGAGATCCTCCTCTGGTTCTCCTTCTTCTTGGATGGAAACTGCTTCCTGTGGATGGGAACTTGAAGGAGGGAGGCGTTAAAGAGCGGGAAGAGTCGGCGGAGGCTTGTTTTGGCGGGAAAAGTTGGCGCGCGAATAGGTGTCGCGGTTGTTGTCGGTTCGCGCCCTAACGAGGGAAGAGAAACTTGGAGGCCCATGAATATGGGCTTTCTCTGTGGCCCATAAGTAAGCCCAAGGAATGAAATGCGCTTGACGGCCTACAGCCTGACGGCTTTACAGAACATGTACAAATGTTTATGACCTTGAGTACTTGTAAGGAAAATATCTTGTTTTATGAATAATTTTGGTAAACTAGTTGAGCACCTCGTTTCTTTTTACACCTTGAAAATTTCAGTTAAAATAATTTTGTGATTTGAGAAAAGTAATATGTTATATTGCTCATTTTTTTATTATCATCATTTTTTAAAATTTCGTTTTAAGTTACACGTTTGACTATAACTAATGAGAGACTCAAATTTTAAATTTTCTTAATAAAAGAGCCCTCTATTCTAATTTCAATTGATTAGGTTGCTCATTTTCACTAATTTAGTTCATAAAGTTTCGAAATTGTATTTGTTCTTTTATCATCTATTATATTCGCCAAGTTAACTTCTGGCAAAATAATATATTTTTTAATTTTAAAAATAAGTTGCTTTGAAGATGTTACTCAAGAAAATAATTTCCAATTTTTTTCTGATAAAAAATATTCGACTTTTGATTTTGTAAGAAAAAAAAATACATATAACACTGGATATGAGTTTTTTCCAAAATTATGTACGAAAATACTTTTCCAAAATTATATACAATTTTTTTATTATGAAAAACAATTTTGATAAGTCTATGATATTTTTATTGTGAAAAAAACACTTTTTTTTTCTAAAAATCCAAACAAATATGTTTGTACGGATGAAACTATGGACGTCAGTTACTTCTGAGATCGCGTGACGTTTTTAGCCTTCCAAATTCTGCTGCTAAAAGAAAATGGCGAGGTCTCCCGCGGTGGCTTTGCCTGCGACGGGTTGCCGCCGCCTCCTCCTCCTCCTCCCTCCTCTCCGCCGCCGTCCGCTGCCGTGTCGTTTCCCGGTTCCCCTTGCTTGTCCTCATGGCGTCACCATCAAAGCTTCTTCCTCTGCTCCTCCTCAGGGTTACATAGGTCCGAAGCCCCGGAAGGATTTGGTGCGCGATTGGCTCTCGAAGAACGACGCATTGATCCGCAGCCTTCCCATATACGTGGGCGGCCTCTCGTTGCTCGCCGTCCTCCTTAACCGCACCCTCTCTGGCATCGCGCCAGTCGCCGATGCTTCCAGGTATCAAAAAACCCCCTGTCCTTTTTGTTCATTCCTTTTTCAAGCTGGTGGTGGTTATTTGCAGCTTGTAATGGCTTGAAATTTGGTAGTCGTGTTATTTTTTTCTTTCGCCCTAAATTTGCAAATTTTGATATATTGGAGTGTTAGAATTTTGAGCGGCAAGAGGAAATATTCACTATCTTCTGCCGTTTTTGTTAAAGTTCTAAATGTGAGCTTGTTAAAGTTTCTAACAATTCTGGCTCTGGGAATAATCTGTTGAAGGCTCAAGAATTTTGAATTTTTTTATGCTAGAAGGATGGCAGATTTGTGTCTGTCATCCATTTTATTAATATGCTGAACATCTACAAAACAGATATGTACAAGTTTGAATGGAAAGTATATCAGATAAAGTTCAGTCCAATGATTAGTAATTCCTCTGTGTCCATATGACCCATAGCAAGCTAATTGATTTAGTCCGATGAGTGGAAGAAACATATGCGCAAGCAGTATTGTGAGATATCTCTTGAATGCCTGATGCTAACAGGTAATAAAGCGGAAGGAAGAAAATATGTACTAAAGAAATGATCATAAAATTGTTCTCTATAGATTATGTTTTGTATGATTAATTGAATCATATAGTTTTGTTCTAGCATATTATTGTGTATAAAGATCTTTTGTCTCCCTTTGGTTTCTCTAATCAGTTCACAATCAAGGGCAGATATATTGACTCTCTCATTGGCCGTGACTAATGTTCTTGCTGGCCTTGTTTGGTTGTCAATACGACCAAAGAATATTTCTCCGGTGAGAATATTTTTTATCAGGTTGGCAGAATACCCATTCTGGCATAGTCTTTCTGATTATCAGATATACTACTTGAATTCACATTTTGTAATTGACTTACTCTTATCAGGTGGTTCCTTCTGGAATAGAGTGTCGGCACATTAATCCTGATATTGCATATCCTGCGGTCGTAGAGTTGCTGTGGTATGTTATATTATAACTTGCTAGTGTTCACTCATCACATCAAAATGTGCATTTTTTTTCTTTTTTGGAGTTGCACAGTGTAAGCTTATAGAATTGTTAATCATTCATCATTTTGCTGTCTATTATCTGGATAAACCCATCTCTTTAGGAGACTACCATTGTGCAGCTGAATAAACAACATCAATTGTTTATTAGTACCATCTCAAAAAAAAATCTAGCATTACTAGTTTATGACTATTGACTCTATGCAACGTCTGCCGATATAAGTTGCCTTTGTTTGACATTTTCTGGAGGAAAAAAAAGGTACTATCAATGGAACTACAAGAAATGATCCTAGAACTCGTTCAAAACTATTATGTTATATCTGCATCTGCCTTCTATTTGTTATCTTTTTGTTTAGTCTCTAGTCCTGGACGTTAATATGCATATCATTAACCATCGTCTGCCTAAACCTTTCCGTTAGAGATTATAAATTTTTTTTAGTTAAGACTGTAAAAGGAACATGAACAAAGAAAGAAAGGAAAACACTTAAAATATAGATGTTTCAGAATGCCCCAGATATGGAATTGCCTTAAGGTTTTGAATGCAGATGACTTGCCTTTTCTCCCATTACATTCTTTGCCCTTAGTGAACTTTGATTCTAACCAGTTTGTATCAAACCTTTTTTGTTCTATTATCTAAGCTAAGGTTTTCAGAAATGACAATTTTTTTAAACGGTATATCATGAGGAATTATGATGTAAGAAAAGATGTCGACCTATCTAATTAAATATTTCAACTTGCAAGAAGTGTAAGATTTAAGGCAGGTCCATAGATTGTATAACTGCAAAAGCTACTAGAGTTTAGTTTCAGGTTTGATGAAATAATTCAAAAAAATGAGAAGAAGAAAAGTGCAGAGACCGAGAAAAAAATGTCTACTAATGAAAATTCAGTTTATGTATTCTTCCGTGCTATGGATTATTCAAAGAACCACTAAAAAAATGTTCAAAGAAGTTGGATAGTTTGGATTTGACTGTGTCACTGTATGTTCAGGGCATGGGATTCTCTTAAAGCTACTACATGCTGTCGTTCTTTTGTTGTTGTATATGGGAGCATTTGCCTACTTCAAATTGGAGTTGCTGCTGAATCTCCAACAAACCAAGGCTATGCAGTGGATGTTGATGTACATAAGTTGATTGAAGGATCACTATATAGGAGCATAATGGAATCTGGAAAACGTATGTGTGGTACCATTCTTTTTTGAACTTGTCCTTTTATTCTGTTTTTGTGTGTTTGACTGTCTCATCAAGGTTCCAAGTTCCAACTAACAAGTTCACGTTAGGTATATTTATGTTTTAATTATGAGAATCTTTGTCATTTAATTTTAAGGATGAATGCCATCTTTCTTTTTATTATTTGATTTAACAACTTCAATTTTCCATTTATTTAATGCTACTTTACAGAAACATATTTGGCAAATCTGTCTCTTTATCCAGGAAGGACTCAGCTTCCGTTTCTACCAAATGACACACAGGTATATAATCAATAATTTGTATTATTGGACCTACATATACTGTTAATTTGAAGATTTGGAATTTTGTTTAAATAAGCATAATGTTAAGGAGATGTAAAAACTTAAAACCATTACTTGATACCATTCTATTTGAACTAATGCCATCTCTAGCAGACGTGGCTTTACATTTCCAGAAACATTATAATTTAACCACCAAACTCCACAAGTAAAACTTTCTGAGATGGCCAAATTATCTCATAACATTTGCTTGTGTGTGATTTTATCTGTAATTCTGCATCATAAAGGTTCTTGCTAGTCTCTACACAGTTAATCATAATAAGTTTCATAGCTAATCTTTTTTTGAGAAGGGTTTCATAGCTAATCTTATGTTAGCTTACTTCTATTTTTTTCTCTATTTAGACTCCCTTCTCAGATCACTTATCGGCAACTAAGAGAATTACATCATGAAAGTTTTTTTTCTCTACCAAGAACTATGGGCTGCCAATCTTTTCCTTTGTAGTCATTCCCTTAAAAAAAGAACTTGTTGCATTTCAGCATTTGAGCACTGGAATGGCCGTAAAACTGACTTGGTGAATTATGCTTAATGAGAAAACATTATATTTATTTTCTATACAAAAGGAAAAGAATTATATTAACCACCTTCAAGTAAAATAAATATGCATTTATTGGGCATAAGTTCACTCACTAAGCTAATAATTGAATGCAACTCGGAATACTAGGGTTGCTACAGTATCCATGACTATTGATTTAAGAAAACATGAACTTTTCTTGCAATAGTTCTTACCATGTCTAGTACAATTTGTAATTGTCAGCCTTGAACATTATTTGCCACTCTTTAAATTTATCAGCTGATGTTAAGATTCTGTTTCAGGCAGTAATCTTGCAACCGCTTGGGGATAAAGGAATTGCTATAATTGGTGGTGATACCATTAGGGGCTTTACTAATCTCGACCAGGTTTATCTTTATCCTAAAAGGGTGTCAATTTACATGCTACTACTAATCCAATCATATGCTTGTGTAGTATGTTTTCCAGTTGTGTTTAGCTATCTGTTTGAAATAGTAGTATCAGTTTAAATTGCAAGTAAAAATTGTAGTAATATCTAGAATTTCCACTAACTTCAAATATTTGGTTAGCTGACTGGATTCATGATGGAAGTTGAAACATTCAGCCAACTCCTCTGTGGAAAAGACAAAAATGCATCTGAAGATGTGTCACTAAGTAGCCAAGAAAAAAACATTTAAGGAATCATGAACTTGAATGTTTGGTGATCAGATTTTTAACTTATTGAGTTTCTACTTTTAGCAACCGATGCAAAGTTAGGAAAAAAATTGAAGAAATGAAATCTACATTTTGACCGTCCTAAGCTAATCATGATGATCTTGGTGATAGTTTGTGAATATCAATAACTATTATACCAGGATATGATTATTGGACATTTAATTGTTTATGATTTCATTGTCATTATGCATGACAAAGGCAACTAACTGATATCACCATTCAGTCTGTTCTATATGATTTGTGGAAAATGAGGTTTTTTCTTATTGAATTGTAGGCCTGGATAAGTTTGTTTGGGGAAAAGTTGGACTCGACATTGTCAAAGTCATAGGTAATACTTTCATCAGCATGCTTTACCAATTGTAAGTTAGGTTGTTAGCATGGCATTCCTGTATCAAATTAGTTTTCAGGTAAGAAAGATATAAATGAAAATAACAAGTTCACATCATTTTAAATGTGCATCTTACATTTGCATTTTAATGCATTTGTTGTATTTCATCTTACCTTGTGATATTTGGACCATGTTGATTTCAGATATTTAGTACCATGAGAAATAAAGATTAATATGAGAAATCTGAGCATCTGTTGTAGCATTTCTACCACAGAATTCCCCCTTCAAAAAATTTTACCACACAACTTTCTACTTTGCTCTCTCTTGGGAGTTGGGACCTTATACAGCATAAAGATGACTTTCATGCTCATGGAGTTGAACTTGTTAAACTCTAGTGTCAACTCTTAGGCAAGCAAAACAAGTCAAATCGTTATAGACTTATATATAACTTAAACTCTTTCCTTTCAAAAAAAAAATTTAAACTCTTAGATTATTAATTTTGAATATTATGTAAAACTCATACTCTTGTAGAGTTATAGTGTTTATACAAGTTTGTACGGTTCTACTCAAGTATGAGTATGTGCGACTTCACTTTGTATGATAGAAAAGTTTATAAACGAGTCATGTGGCTTGGGGCATGATGTTTGAGGTTCCAATTTCAGTTCTAGGCTACTTCCATGTATCTACTTCTGTTCACATTTCTATGCTTGGACTCTTCAAAACATCAAACATTTCTCATTTTGGTGCAATGTATGACAGCAATATAATCTTCCATTTCTCACTTCAAGGGTTTTATATAAGTTGCTCTCCTTGAAGAGCGTCCAGGTGTATAAAACAGGCATCCTCCAGCAGTTCTTTGCTATTTTTTTGCAAATTATGCCATCTCTCAGGTTGAAGTTACCACTCTGTAGGTCCTAATGCTTATCTTCACAAATCATGGGTGCTTTTCAGGAGTTAGATGCCCTGGATGCTTATTTTGGTAATGCTTGCAAGCTGTTTCTGCATGGATCCATCATCTCAGGAGGAACTACCAGCAGAAACAAGTTCTTACGCTCCTGCTGACCGATCTGTATAAACTATTCTTAGAGATTTGGTTAAATGAAGCTACTGTTACCCACCTTGTTCATACGTGTCCGAATTTACCTCCTGTCCCAATGACATGGATGAATATATTGTTTCTCACTTAAATGATGTAACAAAAATGAATCAATGTAATTTTGGACTTTTGATTCATTTGTTCATGCGTTGATTTTCATTAATATATGTGGCTTTATGTATTTTTTCCTGGTAACCGTTGGTTGTAAATGACATGATGCCAATAACAAACATCACACTTAGACATTGATTTCAATGATTGAATCGGATTTTATTCAAATAACTAATAATTGATTTTACCGAAAATACATATATGAAATAATAAAAAAAAGTTAATAATGATTTACATATATTCATAAAATAATAAAATAATCTAATGTTAATTTACTCATTAGAAAATTTAAATATGTTAATTATAAATATTACAAATTACAATAATAATTGTATATTTATTTTATTCCTAACATAACGCCTTCCTTCCTTTATTATTTACCTTGATTATTGTTCTCTTAATATTTTTTCTGTTCACAAATTATCTTTTTTTTCTTAATATTTTTTTGTTCTTTTTGTTCCTCTTTTTCTTTTTTTATGAGTATTTTTTCCTTGTCTTTCCAATATTCCTTTATGATTTTTTTTTATTTTTACAACAATTAATAATTATCTTTTTGAATTGTCAAAGTTTCCTTTTATATACTTTCTGTTTTTTTACTTTCTTTTATTTTTTAAATGAACAAGATTATGGGTGAATTTATTTTGTTTCCACTTTCTATTTTCACATCCTTTTTATGATAGCTTGATCTATTTTTTTTTTCATTTTTAGTCCAAAAAGAATAAAAACCAGGTTGAACCTAGTTTCCCGAGTCAACCCAATTTTTTCGATTCATCTTGGTTCTTCTCAATTTTCTATGAAAACTAATTCGGACCGAACTTGCTACCGATTCGCGGTCGAACCAACCGATCTGATCCTATTTTCAAAATATTGTTTGGAATGTATATACAAATATTATATTCCTACGTTTCAATTGATTAACTTAGTAATTTATTTAGAAATCATATATTTTTCTTGAAATGATATTCCACCAAATAAAAAGAATATCATTCATTCTAAAAAAGTGCAATAATGTTTTAAATTATCATGCATTAACATTGAAAATTCTATTTTTTTTTAAAAAGCTATCTTCCCTTTGAAAAAATGTACGAACGTCTCACTTTCTCTCCTTTCTAATATCAACCATTTCTCTTGTATAATTTCTCCTTTATCTTTTCTCTAATCTTATAATTTTCTCTCTCTTATATTTTTTTAATCTCATCATTTTTTCTCTTATATAATATTTAATTTTCTCTCCTCTCTAATAACTCATTTTATTTCTCGTATAATCTAATCTCATAACTTTATTTCTTCTTTAATTTTCTCATATTTTCTCTTTTACTTTTTTATAACGTATCTTTATTACTCACTCGCATCATTAGGATCCGTGGCGCAATGGTAGCGCGTCTGACTCCAGATCAGAAGGTTGCGTGTTCGATTCACGTCGGGTTCAATCCCACGTCACGAATTTTTTCCTTTTTTTCTTCTGACTATGTTTTAGGGTTTTAGCGCTTAATAACTGAACTAATCTGTTATTTAAACATATCTTTTATATTAAATATTTTACTAATTTAAATTACTGATCACGAATTCTTCTCTTCTGCATCATTTTGATGGGGCGCTGTAAAAGCCTAAAAGGGGTGTTTTCTTGCTCGGTCGAGTTCAATTTTTTCAGTAGTAAATATTAGAAGGTGGTAACCTAATTTAACCTTTTTTTTTACTTTTTTATCATCTTATTTTCATCATTTATTTTCATATATTAGTTTCACTTTTTAGTTTTTAACCATAATAATAATAATAATAATAATAATAATAATAATAATAATAATAATAATAATAATAATAATANATAACTAAAAAATCCCAATACGTTAAATATACTAATCAAATCACTAATTACTATTTCCTAATAATGACTATTTGTTAATTAAATCTCTATTCGCTTATTAAACATACTTTTGTTTAATATTTTTTTTCTTATTTGACAAATCTATATCTGTACAAAAGAAGAAGTGGAATATAATAAGAGATATCTCTCATAAAGCCATAAAAACTTTAATTATTTTATATATGATAGGTAATAATAATAATATATATATATATATATATATATATATATATATATATATATATATATGTGTGTGTGTGTGTGTGTGTGTGTGTGTTAAAAAGACAGGGCTGCATTGGATGAAATATATTTATTATTTAATACCTATCATAATATTACACTTTAGAAAAGGAAAATCATCATTTATATTTAAGGTACATCATCCTAAGATATATAATTATTTCAGTTAAATATGAACTACTATAAGTCAAGATAAAACATTCAATATCATTTTAATCATAAAATCTGATGATGCTAGTTGTTTATATTTTAAATCGTCGGATTGAAAGTGCTACTGATCTAAAGGGCTATATATATAAGGAGAAGTCACATAATATGTTCCACGCATTATATTCAAGAAAAATATTTTAAAATGGACCTTTAGATATGATAAATAATATGGAGAGGATGGGGTTGAAGTGAAGTAATAAGCAACTTCTTATCGCTTAATGAGATTTCAATTCGAATTTCTCTGAATGCGGAATGTTAATGGAGAATATATTTTTATTATTTAAATATTTTTATATCTAAACCTACAAATAGACTATGAGTGAAATGTGTCATTTGCTTCATCTCATTTTCATCCTCTTTGTGAGGAAAGAGACTTGAGGGGGCTTCACATAAAATTCTAAATAATTTTGAACTTGATAATATTTTAATTTAATCATATTAAAGATCTACATATTTTTGCACTATATAATTTGAATAAAATAAGTCAAAATAATAAGTTAGAAATATCAGTAAGATAATATCTTAACTACTTCATATTTATCTACAATATACATATAAGGATAATCAAAATTGTGCATGTTCTAATGAAATCACATATCATATTAAAAAAATAATTAAATTTTCTTTTAGATATGATAAACAATATTTATGATTAACAAAAGTGCTAATAAAATTTCTTTACAAATATATAATTTGAGAGGATTCAATGGAGGTGCTACCTACTTAAATAGATAGCACTGTACTACTTATTTTACCAACCGTAGGATGTTAGATACACGGTAGATCTAACAACTTTTAACAAACTATATAAGAAAGAGAAAATCTTATATTCACCATAGATCTAACATCTATATCTAACATCTATGGTGGATATGATAAGTAGTACGGTGCTACTTACTTAAGTAGGTAGCACCTCCATTTTTTTCAATTTGAGATTTTTAAAAGTTAGTTGAAAATTATTTTATTTATATTCAAATATTTTATATTTATACGTATATAGATGAGGGCGCAATATGTTACACTTTTGCATTTTCCCATTCTATGCTTTCTTATGTGAGGTAACGAGCATAGTCCTAAAATGAGAAAATGCTCAAAGAATATTTAAAAAATTAACTAGTGTTCTCTATTGAAGCCATACATCATGTTCAAATAAAATAATTGGAAAATTATTTTAAATAAATAGATAGGAAATATAGCAAACTATATAATTAAAACACACACAAACAAACAATGGATAATATACATATAAGTGCACACATATATAAACACACAATGGATAATCTATCTATCTACATAAAAGGAGAAGTCAAAACAATCACGCGAGAATGTCTAATGAAGTAACTTAATATTATAAAAAAATTTAACAAAAAAATGCATTTTATTATTTAAAATTTTCTATATTAATACTTTTAAATAGACGAAGGATGAGTATGTCATTTGCATCGTCTCTCTATAATCCTCTTTAAGAAGGCATAGAGCAAGAAAACTTAAAATGAAGTATTAAATATAACAAACTTTTTAAAATTAACAGATAAATTGAATACACAGTTTGTAGTTTGCAGTATTTAGTTCTACATCTTCTTTGAGATGAAAGAGTGGAAGAGTTGCAAAAATAATCCTTAATAAAAATTTGAATTATTTTAATTATTTAATAATTAAATTTATATTAATGTAAGAGATAAATTGTATAAGGATTAAAGACAATAAATAAACACATACTATATTCTATATATTTATAACTATCTACATATATAAGGAAAGTCTAAAAGGACAAGTAGTATTCTCTCATGAAGCCAAAACTAATTTCTAAAGTTATTTTATAGAGGCATAGAGATTATAAGAATTTAAAGGTAGTATAAAATAAGACACACACATAATATATATAAAGATATATTACTTGATTTTAGCCTCACAATTAAAGTTTGTGACATAAAGAAAAAAAGAACGACTATAAAAGTAGGATATTATGTAATATTTTAAGATAAAGCTCATGCTCAAAATATTTTAAAATTATTCAACTTTTTTTAAGTTTTCTTATATATTTATATATATAATTTGAAATTAAAGATGACAAAAGCCATAGCTAAAGAATTAAAATAATTGTATATGCTACAGAAATTGTATAGTATTTATAGATCATGTAACAATAAGATAAGTAGGTGTGTCTATTTATATATACTATAAAACAAGAAGAAGGATTACAAAAGAAGAATATCATGCAAATTTTAAGATAAGGCTGGCAAGTGGCACCCTCTTACAGATTTTTTCAAATTATTGTATATACTATACCTATTATGTAGATTATATAGATAATGTAATAATAATATATGTATATTTTTATTTTTTTTGGTCACACGTTTGAAGTTTGCGATATAAAGAATAGAATAATGACTATACAATATGAATGTCATGTAATATTTTAAGATAAGATAAAACTCATATCACATGGCATGCTCAAAATATTTTAAATTTTTTTTAAAAAATAATAATAAATAGCACATCATCTTATGCTAATATTTTTTTGAAGTCAACAAATATATCATCTGAGATCTCCAAAAAATAATGAGTTAATAGTATCTAATTAAATTATCATTTTAAATCTTTTACGTCTATGCTTATAAATAAATGAATGTCTCAAACATTGGAATGTGCAATTTGCACTATCCCAAGATAATGTTGTTTCAAAAAAATAAATTGTAAACTTATTTTCTAATAGATAGATGTGAAGTTTATGTTGAATCTAGGATCTCGAGAATATTTTAAATTATCACAAATTTGTAAGTGAACTCAGCCTGTACTGATGAACTTGTTGAGCTAATTTCTGAAACATGATATATTCAAGTTCAGAGGAATGGTCGACCCGAGCTGAAGGAATGGACAACCGATGCACACGTAGTATATATATCAGAAGAACTACAAGTGTGCAGTAGGCGTCCTAAGTACATGAAGTGGTCGACCATCATTGGAAGGAGAATATATGTGAAGGGGAGTAGAAGCATAAACAGTCGACCAAAGATGTGAAGAGGGCGACCGATAATGGAGGATATGCATATGAAGGGAT
>LTAE01008537.1:0-17191 GCA_001647135.1 Pontederia paniculata | reverse complement strand
CTCTCTCTCTCTCTCTCTCTCTCTCTCTCTCTCTATCTATCTCTATCTCTCTCTCTCTCTCTCTCTCTCTCTACGCATGCTTAACATGCTCTGCCTTCGGCCGCGCCACTGCCATAGCCTGCTCCTCATTGCTGCCGCCGCCGACCATGCCTGCTGCGGCCATTGCTGCTGTCCCCTTCTTTGATGCCGCCGTCGTCGACCCCGCACCTATCATCGTCTCCTCTACTCTGCGCAGTTGCCGCCTCCTCTGTTGTGGCCTTTCTCTATGCATGCTTAACGTGTTTTGCCTTCAGTTGAGGCATTGTCGCTGCCGACCCCGCTTGCTCTGGCTATTGCTGCTGCGACCCCACACATGTCACCGTCTCCTCTTTAGGTCTCTCTTTTTATAGAAAAAAACTTTACCATCGACCATCAGCATCTTGAGTTAGATGATTACTTTTATATTTTGAACAGAGAAGTTGAGATACTTTGAAATATTAAATGACTATCCTTATATTTTGAATAGAGAAACTAAGACAGTCTGAAATAATTCTTGTTTGCACCTTATTAATAAAAACATTTATTTGAATTTTATGAATCTTCATTATTTTTAAGATATTTTTTTATGTGCACATTCATGTTCTAATTTATCTTACTCATCATTCATGTTCTAATTTATCTTACACATTAGCATCCGAGCTTATCATATCATTTGCATTTTGAAATTAGATTATGTTCTCTTCTCTGTTTTAGTGTTTATTTTTTAGATAAACACTTATTTTTTTATATGTTATTTGATCTTTATATTTGGCAGAACATACACAACATGGATTATTTGATCGTTATATACAAGTTTGTTACAAAGTAACTTTATATACTTGTGTACTTAAAGATTCAATTCCTTTATTTTTTTTTGTTAAAGATGAGATGCTTGTATCTGAAAAGCCAATTCGAGTCTTTTGAACTTTCTTGTCCCATGTTTTGTGGATTTTTTGTTTTAATTTTTTTTTTGTTAATTAGCATGGCACATAAGCAACAATCTAGGGATCATGGAATGAAATTTATTGTTGTTGTTTTGCTACCAAGATTTTGTTATAGTTGCCAGAAGACCATGTGAGGCTTGTTATGGTTTGCATTCTTTAAATTTTTCTTCCGATAATAATAGGAGTGAGGCTTATTCTATATTCCTCATTAGAGCATTTTTTTCATGTTTTTCATTATAGCACTTTGTATTTATGTCTTGTCTGAATTCTTCGAGCCGATATAAATTCCATTTTAAAGTCTAACCAGCAAAATGTATTTGCCCCTCAATTATGCATATGTGTCGAGTTAGTATTATCTTCAAATACTCAATTATGCATCTGCGCTGAGTTGGTATTTTCAATTACAAAAAATCACACAACAAAGAAAGAATCAACCAGCACATCCATCAATCCGACGATACCAACCATGCAAATCCGACTAGGAGTTGGGTGGGAGTAATCTTTACAAGCACCATGACTCCTCCACTCCTACCGGACATGCAAATACTCGAACACACACTTCCACAACAGAGCACAAAAGATAGCGGAATACTTTTAATTCAGCATTGTACTAGAACTGAAAGGACCATAACAACTCATACAAACTATTGAGATTTCAGAACAAAGAGCTCGAAATGAGTAAATCTTCTTTTTATAAATAAATCGAATAGATAAACAATTTCCATCCTTAAGTTTACTACAATAAGATACAAAGGGTATCACATAAAAACTACAACAGTAATATGATGAGTATATTGTTACAACAACCTTCTTGACACATAAAAAGTCACAACAACCTCACCAATCACGAAAGTACAACCTTAATGACAAATACACATACATACTACTACAATATCACTAAATGCAATAATATTGATACAACTTGATTAGTACAACAAGTACTAATGCCAAAATGAGAAACCATATAATTATTTTAAGCCTTTGCGCAGATCCACTCATTTTGAGGCATCCAATTGGCTAATTGATATGCAAAATAACAATATCAATGTTTTCAATGCAACCTGTAAAAGATCATAACTATTCATTTTTAACAAAGAAAAGAACAAACAGTGGGAAGCAATCTTCTTCTTGTCAACAAACTAATTAAGACAGATTCCTACTGCATGATATATCCTATCGTCTTCTGCCAACTCGATATTATGAGCCACGAGAATATGGATCTTAGATATAAAAATTATGATATCACTAAAACATAAACATATGTGGAGACTATATAGGTTTATTTTATCTGTAATACAAGACAAAGATAGTATTGTGTTAAACAATCAAACCAAAATAATACACATCAGAACAAACAAGAATAAAACATACATTTTAAGAAAGGCAATAAATCATTTCAATATTAGACGATAAATCTTTTCATCAGTACTATGAACAAAATATTTTTTTGGCAAGTTTCCTTAAAGAAAATTAATTTTGGGTTGTACAATAAATAATCTGATTAGGAACCACAACTAACACAAAACAAAACAAATATATCATTCCTATAATTTTTCCATAGAATTCTTCTCCTTTACTTTCCAAAGAGTAGTTGCACAGATGGATAAAACAAAAGAAAAAAAATATAAAATTAAATAGGATGTGAACTCGTGTGCAAGTTTTTCCTTTCTAGGTCATGCATTCAGCTCGCTCAAGTAATCACAAATGGAAATATATCACTTTTGAACCAATCAAATGAAAAAAATTGAGTCAAATGACACCTAAAAGAATTTGATTAGAAAGCTATCCAAGGAAACTCTAGTTTTTAATTTAATCCCTATGTCATTTATAGCTTCATAATTTAATGGTATATATATGCATGCAAAACAAAAAACCTGAGATGAGAGAACCCTTATGCAAAGAAAGAATTAGTGGAGTGAGCAGGGTCGGCGACGACGTAGAGAGAGAGAGAGAGAGAGAGAGAGAGAGACCGGGCGGTAGGAGCGGGGACGTCGGAGTGGGGTGCAGCAGCAGCAGAGTGGGCAGGGCGGCGGCGACGCAGAGAGCGAGATAGATAGGAGAGGGACCGAGGACCGCGGAGTGGGAGTGCAGCATCAGTGGAGCAGGCGAGGTCGGTGGCAGCACAGAGCAAATGCGGCAACAGGGCAGAGCGGAGGAAAGGGCATCAAGGGGAGTAGAGGCGACAACCGAGGAGAGATAACCCATTTCCCTTTTTGAACTAGGGTTCTTTAGGAGTTGAAAAATCTGGACCATTCAAAAATATTTGGATCATCAAGATTCCTCTCTTTTTACTGAATAAAATCCGGACATTGATCTAAAATCAATGGCTAGGATTTGTAGAGCACGGGGTGCAGAGCAATTTGCTCTACACCCTGCCCCCCATTTTCCTATAAGTTTATATATTTTGCTAAGTAATTTAAAATAGGAAATGTGTTAACATATTTTTTCTCTTCTTTCCATCCCATTTGGGGGATAAAAAAAATAAACAATTAAAAGAGAATGAAGTTAAATGAAGGAAATATTAATCTATATTCACTTTCATTAAAAATGTAACAAAATAAAATTAAATGGTTAATCTCTTTGATCCTTTTTTCAATCTCAACTAAACATACCCTAAAGGGAAACAAGATTTCCCAATTATTTTCGATTTGAAGCGGCTGTTTTCAAACCAAATAAACCAAAACTCATTGCCGGTCCGCAAGAAACTTTACTGGATGGTCTTGTCAACCCGATTATGAAAACATTGAAAAGGCTATAAAATAAATATGAATAATAACTAAAATATTTTTTTGGGAGGACGTATGACCCAATCCTATACAATGTGACACAATTGAGATTGATTCCTCCCTTCACTCCACATCCCACTAACTATGCTGCCCCTTCTCTCTTTATCTTTGTCTTTCTCTCTCCATTTTATGTGGAAGTGGAACTTGACACATCACCACACTATCTCGAAACCCTCCTCCACTAAACACACTAATGGCATCAAGGCTCAACACACTTTCCCCCAGTTCACTTCCCCTTGTCGTCATCCCGACGATTCTGCAGACCTCTCATGGTTTCGCACATTGTGTCCTGTGAAATCGCATCTCCCCCCCCCCCCATCCCCCCCCCCCCCCAACTCGCTCGAATGGAAAGTTGTAACACCCCATTTCAGAAAAAAAGAAATGGACCATGTCCCATCCGAACACTGCCCATTTTCATCACCATAGATAGACGACCAAAATTAAAGTTAAGTTTGTCTTAAACTCTATCCAAACCCTAGATTATCCTTTGTATACCCCCTAGGCCATGAGAATGAAACCCTCAAGCCTCATAATTCTCACAAGTCATCATAGCCTTTTTCTCCCCTCTCCCTCTTCTCTTCTTTCTCCCATTCTTCCCTCAAGACCTAAGGTAAGACAAATATATTTTGTCTTTTATTCTTTTCTTCTCTTGGCCTCACACCGAAGGGATGCATGTAAGAGAAGCAACATAGGAGAACGACATAGAGGAAGAACGTGTGATAGCCTAACCCTATAACGAAGAATGAGAGTAGGATTTTAGGAATGTCAAAAAGATATGTAAGGGGACACCTAGGGTTGGTAGAGAGATTTAGGTTCATCTCTTTATCTATTTTAATATTTTGTTCATGAGAATAAAAGAATTATATTTCCCTGTTTACATGAAGTTTTATGGATTCTATATGTTAAAAAATGTTAATGAGGTAAAAGTATACCCACGTTGATTAAAGTTTTATTTATAAATTTTGATGATTTTTTACACTCAAAATAATTATTAAAATAATGATGGCGGAAGAACAAACAAACGAACATGGATTGCCTCGGACACAGGCCACATTTCCCTACCTGAAGGAAACCCTAGGGCCAACGCAGGCCACATTTCCCTTGGATACGAACAGTGTCATGGCGACGGGTTATGCGAAAACTCTCATGTGGAATATGTTTAACTGAATTGGTTTGTCTTAAACCATTGGAATGAAACCCTAGCGCTGCATGTGAGCCAAGTTCTCTTTACAAATGATCTTTGTCCAAGCGGCGAGTATGTGAAATCATAAGCAGGTCGTGTTCCACTGAACCAACCTAGGTGAAACATATGAAATGGACAATGACCATCACCCAAAATGAATCTTGTCAGGGAGTAGAAAACTCTAGCAATATTATAAATTAAACGACAAAATGTTCCACGTCAATATCCAAAATGGACCGCATGCCAACTCAATGATAATGATTAATTAAGCTGAATTTGTCGAGCCAGACCATATTGATAAACTAGAGAAGAAGAAGCACTTGCGAAACAAACTATGTCACATTCTAAAATGAACTGCGTACGAATGAGGAAAAGAGGATGAACCAAGTATAATGGACATGGGCCATATCGCACCTTGACATGATCCATGTTCCAGTAGGTCGACTTGAGAACGGCCGATATTATCCAGACTCATCGCTTCAGTGTTCCTATCTCCAGCTGAATCTGCCTCAGAAGAAGACTCCGCGGAAAATGCCAACAACCTCTTCTTTGAGTGGCCCACTCGGCATCAAATGGTTAGCTCGCTCGGGCTGTGTTCTGAGAGGGAAGGTCCATAGGAGGGATATGAAGAGTTTCAATTCAAGCCTTGATTTGCCTTTAGGAAAAGGAAAACAAAAAAAAACACACACATAAGCAAGCATGGCATACCGCTGTCAAATAGCCAAATCCGGTTGAGGTCACGCCCGATCATCAATCGTGTGAGCCATTCATTTCATTCTTTTGAGACCCCCTTAGTTTATGTCTTATGTCATCCTTAGTCTTTAGATTTGGCATTAAGGGCTAATTTTTTGTGTACTGTATGGACTTCGCATGGGCCATGCATTCTAGATGGCCTGGCTGTACTGTATGGACCTCGCATGGGCCATGCATTCTAGATGGCGTGACGAGACTGTACAACCAAGATAATGGAGAAAATCAAATGGCGGACATGCATTCTCTGGAACTAAGCCAGCACTTGTTGGGGTTGGGCTCTTTGTCTGTGGGATAGTGGTTGAGCAGATACTACAAGATCTATCTGTACTAAAGATCTAATAAGCTCTTAGAGATGCACCATATCTAATTTAAAATTGTGCAAGTCTATAAGATAAGCCAATGATGTTTTAGATTAATTCAATTATACGGCTAGCGCGCTTTGATGTTCGAGCAGAGGTTGTATAGTTTCCTTTTCTAGAGGTGGGATAGCCGTCTTCTTCCTTCGTAGTTCCGTGCGTGGATCCGAAGTGATTCCACAAACCTTATTTCGAGAGAGAAGAAGTACTTCGACCAGGCAGAATAATACCAGAAACTTGATTTCATTACACGGCGAGACTCGAATCAAGGACCAAGGCCCTACCTAAAAGTGAAAAGGATTTCTCGATTCTGCTTTGAGCCGGTCGTAAGTGACTCCAAAGCGACTTGACTATAGTCTAGGTCAAATATCTTTCCGTGAGCAGTAAGCTACGGATCTTTCGGAAAGCTGGTGGTATGAAAAATGACTTCCAGGTCCGCAAACAAAACAAATAAACAGTAAGAAATATTTGAATAGCTCCTATCCATCGCTTTTGATGCAACAGTTTGGTAGCCTAGTTTGCCCGCTCCCTATTTTTCTCTATTTCCTCTATTGAATCACGAGAAAGGTAGGTGGGTCTAGAGTAAACAAGCGATTGAAACTGGAATGCACCCGAAAGGTTCCGTTCAACCGGGACCGGGCCCGAGAGAAATTCCATCCTCCATGGATAAGGCTATGGCGGGGGAAGGCTCCCTCATGTACCTACGTGGCTACGTGTGGAACCGGTGAACCGCGTTAGATACGTGGGACAGAGGGCTCGTAGTACCTGATAGCGTTGCTATGCAGTGGAAGGGCAGAATCCGAAATTGTACGACGAAATTTCTTGTTCTAAAAGGCGGATGGTGATAATGAAGAATTCACTTGTCTCGCCATAATAAGGAAGATCCTTTAATGTTTCGATTAAGAAATGAAGTTTCCTTTATGGTTCTATCACATGTGTTGTTAATTTCTCGATATCCCGGATAGGGGGAAATTGTGCTTAGTTAAGAGACTTTGTGTCATTTCATCAATGACTCTTTTTGCCGAAAGAACGGCCTGCTCCTGCTGTTGAACAGGAGTGTAGATTTGCTCGTGGGGGGGTGGGGGAACAATGTTAGCCAAATCTTTGATTAGTTGGGTAAGTGAGAGAATGGGTTGCTTAATCATCTCGTATATTTCCATTTTGGTTCCGCTTCTTGCCCAGAAAGACTTGTCGGAATGTCGGTTGGGTTGGTTCGACCAAGAAAGGCATGAGAGTGAAAGGGCATTGCTTGGGTCGAGTTAAGCAAAGACTGGCTACCTAGAAGGATTCCTCACTGCACACTTTCTATATATCTGTAAGAATTATCAGTTGCATGCTATCGGCACTATATGTACACTGCCAAAACGAGACTCTCTTTGGAAAGCCATCGGCTTGTTGAAAGAGTGAAGGATCACTATCACTCCTAAATGCAGCAGTTATCTTATATATGAAAGCACTCACCATTCCAACAGGAGATTCGATTCAATAGTAGTGCTTTTTTCTCCAACCTTGAGCAATTCGTGTGAACAGATTCAAGTTCTTAGCCATTTTCCACTATGCCTATCACCTTGAGCCAACTGAATGGGAATTCTCACTCTGCATGGGACCTGCTAGCAATCTCTTATATAGTATGCCTCTATCTCTATGTTTCATTCCTTTCTTAGTCAGATTCTTTCCTGACTTGAACCACAAACACTCTCACTAAACCATAGCTACTTTCATCATTGATCTAGTGGCATTCTGTCTTTCATCCCATACGCTGGCTGCCCATTCCTAGTGTTAGTTTATTGACCTTTGCACAAGCCAACTCACTTTTCGGGTCGCAGGATTGAGCTTTCTATTTGAATGATAGGCCTAAAAAAAGCAAAAGCCCGACAAAAGAAAGTAGGTGACCTTGAAAAAAGAAAAGGACCTAGCAGAAGGACTCCAAGGTTTCAAAGGTTCTACACGCCTAATTTCCTTTCCATTTTCTGGTTGTTTAGTTAGATAGTCGATAGATCGATTTCGTTTTGTTGGATGAATGGTATATCAATCAGTCAGTCTTGTCTCGGTTCGCGGTGATCTTTCAACCAAGTTGAAACATATAGAAAGGTAGGCACCTACCTGGAGGATAGGCTAGAAAAAGAAAGTCAACCTGTGTTTTAACCTACTCAGCAAATAAACTAGGAAACCTTCAACGGCTTCTTCCATTTTCTCCGAAACCTGCAAGCTTTTTCTTTTAAGCAGGAGAATTCCATCCGGTGTAGCCGAGCCGGTGCTATAGAGCAAGAGATAATGAATCCCTTTCCTATTCTGCCCACAGGTGGAGTCGACGGTGTACTTCGTTCGAGCCCATATTACTCCTCGGTATGGTATGTTATGGGCATCATGGCATTGAAGCATTTTTCTTTCTTTTCGGGCGGCGGCCCCCATCCCTTCAGACAGTAGCCCTTTGGTATAATCTCTTGACTGGGAAGATAGAGTTGCTTAGGCCATAGTAGAGTTCCTGGCATGATCCGAGCAGAACTCTCTCCATGCATTGGTCCGGTCAGTCAGGAGAACGTTTTTCCCACCTATGCGTGAAACTAACATCCAAACCCGGCCTAGCTATCATAATGTGTCCCGGTGCCAAAGCTTCCTGAACCAACTAAAGCAAGGAATATGAGGAGAAGAGCACTAGCATCCCTTGTTCTCTATCTATTGCTCACTGTCGTCTAAACCGAACATCCAAAGGGGGGGTGTCTCGGCCCTTCAGGTGTAAGCATGAAGTGAAGATGAAGTAAGCATGGTTTTGTTTGCTTTCCCTTGCTACCTAAGGGGTTCTAAGCAGCTTAGAAAGGTGGATTTTCGGGCAGTATTAGCAAAGAGGCATTTCCGCTCCACAGCACGTCCCTAGAACAGTCTGGATGCATGACAAAAATGGACAGTAATGGCTTCTGACACATTTTGTTTTTCGAAAGAGAAATTGTATATGATTTGTTGTTAAGGATATGTTATGGCTGTTAATGAAAGTTTAAAAATAATTAAAAATCTTAAAAGAAAGATAAGAAATTCAAAAGAAGCAATATAAAAGATGAAAGCAGTGGGTCTTCATGTGCACTGGTTGTCAAAGGGAGAAAAGAACGAAAGTTAAAGGTAGAGGCAAAGGTGTAGCTGAAGGCAACACAATGAAACTCCACGATGGTAAAGGCAAGTGAAGGCAAGACATTTAGTCACTATTCCTCTTATATAGGATTCTCCACCTTGTGCAATGAATCCAAATTCTGCCCCCCCAAAAAGAGGGTCGTCATGGTGTGTACAATTAACAAAGATACATGAAAGTGTCATGATGTTCCCTTAAGAGAAGAGCTCTTCACAAGATAAAAGATCAAAGATGAAAGAAGTTAAAAAATAACTTTTAAGAAAGAAAGAAAGAAAGAAAGAAAGAAAGAAAGAAAGAAAGAAAGAAAGACAAACATAAAGAAAGACAAAAAGAAATAAAGAAAATCAAAAGAAGAAAGAAAGTAAGACAAAGATGCAAAGATGAAAGCAAAGCAAAGAAACACAGAACAAATATTGTTCTAAGTAAAAGAAAGACACAAAGCTAAAAGAATAATATGCTAGAAGAAAAACAATCCAATGAGATTTGTGATTGTATCTATTTGCTCATGTTCTATGATTCATTATATGTCTCCATATACAACTATTTTTAAGGTACCATAAAGATTATTTTCCAACATGGTTTATCTTTCTTTTATTTTATTTACCCTATCGAGCTTGACATATTGCACGTTAGCTCGTGGGAGGTCTCCATCCCCTGCATTTGGGTCCTGTAGGTATACAAGATTAGATGTTGACTCTGGTGTGGATGTTGAGGAGATTCACGACGATAACAGATATTTCACATGACATGGACTGAGTCTTGTTAGATTTTAATAAATAATAATTTTGTAATAGTTAGTGTTTTGGATATCATGTTTTTGAGTTTTGTTTATTTTGAACTATGTGACTCTAGTCTTTATCTTAATTCAAGACTTCCACAAAAGAATTTGATATTTGGTTTTAATTTCCACATATTTATACCCAATGTTGACCAAAGGGTCAAAAGTCAAATCAAAGGATGAAAGGTTAAGTATGAGTAATGTCTCCAAAATCTATACGAACAAGTGTTTGGAGCGAGCTTTTGGGGGCGTTACACAAGCCTTCATTTCATCAATCTTTGTCACCCTTGTTTTCCTCTTTGCTGCTCTAACGCATTTTGAATTCCTTTTCGAGCTCAGGACAAGGTGACAATTCTCGATCGATGTTTCAGTGCAATGCACAAATGGTTGTGGCATCAAATATAACATAGGAGATTGCGGTGAGGCCAACTAGTATACTCGTTGTCGATACCACGGGGACTCTAGGTCGACATATCGTTAAAAGGGCACTGAATGAGGACTACGACATTTGGTGTCACATGAGGCCATGGCCAGTGCTGCAGACTTCCTCAGGGATTGGGGAGCCGTCGTTGCCATTGTAGGTCTGAACATTTTTTAGGTTCCTCGATATCACATATATTTCTAGTTCCGAAGCAACTTTGATAACGAGAATTTGAATCTTCAAAGAGAACTCTTGAGCTACTGCTCTAGCAAACTGGTAGTAATTGGCTGATAGAGAAGACTTAACAAACCACATTAACTCAACTATCTTACTTTTTTACACTTTGAATTATTCAATATCTTGCATATTAGACATTCAAACTATCCTCTTGCTTTTATGATCTTAAATTTTTGAGAAAGGTGATTTAAGCAAATGAGAGACCATACCAGCAACTCTTGTTGGCATTCATACAATTATTGATTGCACAATATATTGACTTATTGGAAAAAGCAACCCTAAATATTTGGGACCAAAAGAACCCATTCACATGATATATTGTTTGTTATGTGATACATCCATTTGGAGCCATTTCTACAAACTTTTCTTAGAATAGTTGTAAGTGATTATACTTATTGAAGGTATTGTATATTTAAATATGGAATTTCGGCATACCTTGCGGAGAAGAAAGAGATTGCAAAGTCTTTTTTTGCCTTGTTTCATACACATTGTTAGGACTACAATCACAAATTGAAAAGTCGTCCCAAATATCCAGAGTTCATTATAGTCACGGTGGGAATGCGGCAGCCTCTCTACACTTTGTCACTCTCATGCACATGATATCAGATGCATCCACGACTACATAACCGTGCATTTGCGCTATGGTATATGTAATTGTGCACACCATGTGCATCATCATGCACATAACCGTGCATGTGCCCTTAATGGGCGGTTAGTCCAACAATCTCCTGCTCGCACATGATAGGTCAAATGTTCGTCATAGTAAAATGGCTCATGTGACCCACGAGTACATCCACAATGGAAGAACTATGACCTATTAGAGATATATATTCATTCAACCACACTAAATCCTAGATTATGACTTGTTAGGAATTCATAATCTCCACTTGAGAGCCAATTAATAGTACGACCTATTAAATATACATAGTTTCTCAATCAACATGTGAGCCAATGCTATAACTTGTTTAATGCCATATATAGCTGCTCAAACATCATGTGAGTTAATCATATGTTTTGTTAAGAGCATAGTCGCTCAGACAATTATGTAACTTGATATGTCCTAGATTCACCTTGCTTGCATACTCTAGATAACTCATGTCCGACTTCATGCATGCCATTTTTTGTTTGTATGCAAATACATATTTGACCAATTACATAACAAATTAAATGCAACACTAGTGAACCTTCCTCTCGCCCTCCTATTTATTATTTTGAGCTAATCACTTTTCTAGATGTAACTCGTTGGACTACTTTTACTTTTTGCCTTTGAGTATCTCGCTAAAGTAGCAACATTAACCTATTATTTTAAAATATAGTAAAGAGTCTAAGGACAATCTTCAGACTAATTTAGTCCTTAAGGATTCACACTATGATGAAGACTATAAAATATGCTATATCTTAGGGTCGACTTTAGCATACTTGGCATTATTATCAAGTACTTTGGTGGAGACTCCCACTAAAGGAGTGTATGTCTTAGACTCATAACATCACACAAATTTGAGTGCAGATGCCTATCTATGACGGCTGACCTGAGTCCTTCCACAAGTCGCCGAAAAATTAGAGCCATGAGTTAAATATGTATAAACTCGTATGTACAATCATCTGGACTTAGTGCGTAATGAAGCAACAGTCTCTATTTCTCCCTTAGTGTGCGTCTAATAGTGGTGCATCTGACATTTTTGAGCCATCGTCACGACTAAAAACATGCCAACATTTCCTTTTCTTGAAAGAATTAGGGAAAATATTGTTAGATGAGTGAATGTATTGAATCCAGGTTAATTTCTGTAAAAAAATGACAAACAATTTTTTTTCATTCTTCAATTATGGTCATATAATTGAAGGCAGATTTTTTGTGTAATCCAAAAATGAGAAAAGTATTTGGGCTCTAATACCAATTTAAGGTATTGGTATAATCAAATATGCTATTTGGACATACTTTCACAAGAAAAAATAGGATCAGCGAAAGCTATGGGCATCCAAAAATATTGCTTCTATTCTATCCACAATTATGATAAACATCCCGAGGTTCCGCTGATGGAAATCATGTATTGTATTGAGAATTTTCTTCAGGACTGTAGTTTGAACTACATTGCAATTAGATTATGTGGTTTCATGTAGGTACTATTTAAGGATGCTTTGAACCCATGTTGTAAAATCTGGCCTAACCCTGCCGATCGGACCAGTTGAATAAGTATCCGGGACCAAAAATGGTACATGGGTAATGTCAAAGCTAATTGGCACATGTACCGCTTTAACCCAGCCAAACTTGGTCGAAAACTAGGTTGAATCGCTCAACCCGACAAGTTTGACCAACCCGATCAATTTTTTTCAAATAATAATAATAATAGAAGTCTAGTTTAATTTCTAAATCTTAAAAGAGCTAAATAATGTAAATTGCCAAGTAAATTTGAAATTATGACACCTTTATATTAAGTTACATTACAATCAAATATATTAGTATTTAATTATTATTTTATTAGTTATTTTAAGTTATTAAGCACTATTACAAACTTTGAATTGTGAATTGGGATTAAAAAATTATTTTGTTGTTATAATTAATAATATATGTTATCATATATGTCGATTTTATAGTTAATTTATTATTATTCGATCCGACCATTCGATTTAATCGATCCGACCGGAACCGTTGTGCTATCTGGGTCGATACTTGGGTCGGGTTTTACAATATTGGTTTGTACAATTTATTTCATTGTTACACTTTGCACATGCTAGCATGGTCTCATTAGGATTTGTCGAGTGCTGACTAATAATTAATGGGTTTGAAAATAACATTTTCCCTTGATGTAGAATTGTTTATCAGATAAACACATTGTGAAAGAATTCTCTATTTTTATCCTCAACAAATTACAAAAATGAATGAAGCTAATGATTTTCAAAACTAGGATTTCAAGCCACAAGAGGGAAAGAAAGAAAAGAGTAAAATAGCATTCATTAGCATTTTTTGGTTGAGTGATATTTCCGTATATTGTACATAATGCTAAGAACTTATTAGAGTAATGTGGTATGAATTTGTAATCACTTCAAGTTGTATGTTTTGGCATGTACTTTCATCTTGTATGCTACCTCCGTATATCAATGAAGTTGGACGACAACCACCTTGCTAGTCATCCTTCACACCTTCAGAAAAGGAGCGATCATTAAATAAGTGTTATTAAGCTCTTTAGGCAAAATTACATAGTTGAGTTAAAAAATGCCAAATCAAATAGATTTCCATGTAAGTTATGCAAATAAATTTGAAGTGATTGGAGAAAATTTTGTTGCAAAGATCATATAATAATAGATAAATCTATCAAGATAGTGTTATTTTCGTTCTACAATATGAAAATCTTATAATTTATTAAAAACCAGAGCTGAACACATTTCATGTGGATGATGTTCTGGTGAACGAATATTGCTCTCTTGGAAATTACATTGAAATTCACTCCAAATGGAGCTAGTATACTATAATAAGGAGAATTTTCAATAATCTCATCACATTGTGTAAGTGACATGTACTTCAATGAAGACCATCCTATATCACCGTTAAACATGGATTATTCATATTAGCCTTTTTTATTGTGTTATATCTACTCTTTCTAGTTAAACTTGGGTTTGTTTTCACTAAATTTCTTTGTGTTGATAAATGCAATAGCGATTGATTGGGAGTATGTTGTGCCGATTCTAGAAGAGAAGTCAATTTGGGGAACTAATCTCCTACTCGGATAGCTTAGATGGATACACATGTTGGATAAGTTTCCTATTTGTTTAAGTTCAATCATTGTTATGTTTCCTCTTCTTTGATAGCTAATATTGTCTGTTTTTTATCCTTATGTTGATCGGGTCATATTCTATTTCAAGATATATCTCGATTGACATTTATAGCCATGTACAATGACAAGATAAACAAGAAGCTATGTAACATCCCAAAAGCACACCCCATCATCTGACAAAGTGCCCTCTTGGAGATGCTACATACACTTCTTTGACTTAAGTTGTGAACAGTTGACTAATCAACATCATGGATACAACTTTATGGAAGACAAGATTTTAAACTAAAATATCTTTTCAACTAAAGAAAATAAAAGTTTAATACATAAGTTTAAGGAAAACACTAAAACCAACTACTAAATCCAAATAAAAGATATCAACTAATTAAAGTTTTTTATTCTCTTATACATGACCATCATGGCTCAATCAAGACCTATTCCATGTACAAAGCAGACCACCATGAACAACATCACTACATGCGCTATCGACACTTATTCAGACTTTTGGTTAACTGTAGAATTGAATTCACAAGGTAGAGAACATCTCGTGAGATATGACGCTCAGTATATAAATCGGGAATTAATAGTTAATGTAGCAAATCTTTTCATTTCTAATATAAATCATAAAGACAGATAGGTAAATAATGAAAACCATTAGTTCTTTCTTTTCTAGAATTCCCATTATTCACAGTCTTCCACGTCTTTCCTTTTTGTGCCATTGGTGACAAGTGGCAAGAATATTAGTTGCATAAATATACCATGGTGCCCATTATCTTAGTGTATAGTATATTCAACCCAAGTTTATTCTTCAATTTTTACCTTTTTTCTTTATCTTGTCTTAGGTTGTTTTTATTTAAATTAATAATAAGCATTTACTAATGCATTGAAGATTTTGGTAAGCCCCTAAGCTAGTAAGTCTTGCTAGACCATGGGGTCTCTTTCTGACCCAAATAAATTTCATAGATAGTATCTCACGAGGAACTCAGTTATTCTCGAAGGAACCCAGTTACCCCACGTCTCAAGTTCTGTTAATAGTAGGGATAAATCCCTTAGTTCTACGAGGAAACCATCTCTTTCATACATAAATCCAATCACAAACATTAAAATTTTTAACTTCTACTATTAGTTATTCTAGGTTATTGTTAAAGTCTACTAGTCGTACCTCAATTAAGTTCATTCAATCAAACAATATTCACAACAAGATGAAATAATAGAAAGATGGTCCATGTCGAGATCAACACATCCCATGTTACCGCCCATCAGGTAACTTCCAAAGGTCGAACACAGTCGTTTCGAAGCCATTACATATCGTTTTCCGGTGAAACACAGACTGGGTTCAGGGTGACACGATCCGTTTTGGTTTTTAGGGTTTTTCTTTGTCGTTTTCTTTTGGGGAGACACGAGTCACGTCAAAGAGTGACACAACCTATTTCTTAGCTTTAACATGGGGGTCCTTAGAGCGCGGACCATGACAATAAGGCACATGGTCCATTTTCACTTGGTCGTATGTTGTTTTTGTCGAAGGAAATGATACATAGTCCACCCCCGCCTCATTCCACCCAGCTTCTTGAGGATGCAGACCGTGTTGTGGATGATGTCGTCTGTGTCCGAGAGTAATTATATGTTTTTAGTTACTACCCTGAAGACTCATCATATATTGAAAATCCTCAAATTATTCAGGACGATAGAAAAAATCTTACCGATAGAGAAAAACCCATCGAAAACTTTTTTTTCGTTATCTTAGAAAAATCATTAATAAACATAAACCTGATAATTGGTCCACTTTTCTGCGATAATGTTATCTCATACTCATCACACGTCCTAAGTTGTCCTCCTCATTCCTTCCCCGCGAGTGGTTGTATTTTCCTTCCTCTAGGTGCTACTGGTCTCTATCAACTTCTCCTGATGTAAATCCTAAGCATGAAACTAGTTAAGGGTGTTGACAAGAGAAGAGGAAAACAATTTCTTACCTCTAATCCTAGAGAACAGGGAGAAAGGAGAAAAGAGAAAGGAGAGAGGATGGTCCTTGATGGCTGGGAAGAAAAATAATGAACTTAGGAAAAATATTTCATGGTTCGGGATTTATATAGAGGATGCTTAGGTTTAAAATGTAGTAATTTGGTAACCCTGATTTAATTACAATTTGGATTTTGTCTGACAAAGGTGATGCTTTCTGTGTCCCTCTTGGATAGGGTCTATTTTCTACTTTTTGTTTAGACTTGTCGCAACATGGGCTGCATCCCATTAGAACATCGTCCTTGTTACCCTCCTTGTTTCCGATGTTGCATTATTTCATAAGTTGGATGCAACATGACCCATGTCCAGTTTGGACATGGTCCATGTTGGGTCCTGGTTTGTGTATGTGTTACACCATAACCTCCTTAAAATTATATTCATCCTTGAATTTAGCCCACACATCTATCGATCTAAGCTTTGGAATTTCATTTCTTTATGATGGAATATCACTCCCTCATCTACATTGATACAATACTCAAGAACAATGCCTTGAGTGACTGGAACAATATATGATAATCAAGAAAAACGAGATCAAAAGCGAGATCAGGCAACAGAATATCAACCTCAAGATTACCAATGAACAAAGCAATCGATATTATAAATTAATAGATTTAATCACAAGTTTACCTTGAAATTAACAACGGAAGTTCATGAAGAATAGGTTGCAGGAGTTCCCTCACAACACAAGTAATTAAGCCAGAATTTTTAATAGATTCAAAATTGTTTCAAATAATACAAACTAGCAGTATTTATACGTTCCAAAAGACTCTCTTTGACCAGGAATAAAACCCTAACTTAGCCTACAAGTAAA
>LTAE01008536.1:3548-15287 GCA_001647135.1 Pontederia paniculata | reverse complement strand
CCTAATTCTTCCTCCTTCGTGAGATCATTTGCTATCAAATGAACATTTAAAGTATGGATAGAAGGAGAGGATCCCCTTTACATACCTCTTTTTAGTTTGCCCTCATTCTCCTCTTTCTTTTCTTTTGCTTCTTCTTCTTTGTAAATCTGGTGCTTCTTCTTCTCCTCCTTGATTTGTTGCTAATTCGTGGTTTCAACAATCCTAGCATCAATTACCATTTACTTAAGTAATATCATCTAGCACATATTACTTTTTCAGCCCACAGCATAGTTTGACACCTTGTTAATCCAAAATTCGTAACTCTGATTATATAACTCTGAATCATATGAAATCAACTCTATTTGAAGCTAAACTCCAGCATCTATCTGCAACCTAAATCTCAATCCCTAATCTTATATTTCCAATTTACTACATATTTTACAATTCTATCATCATAGTATTCGGGACAGTTTGATAGGGTCTCGGTATTTAGGTCATAACTTCATGAATATAACTCAGAACGACTTGAAACTAATTGCTGTGCAAACTAGACTTCAATATCTATGTTTTGACATATCATTCATAATTTTTGGACAACTATTACCTAGTCAAAATAACTTCGAAAGAGGAGTTATAAAATCTGGACAGAATCACAATATGTGCTATATTACATTAACTACAATCATCCATATGGATCCATGACCTCCTATATTTAATCATAACAGTTATCTTAATCTATTCATAATCACAAATCAGAAGGATTAAGTTATCTCCTTACTTACCTTGTAGTGTTCTTCCCTATTTGTTCTTCACTCTTCTACCTCTCCTCAAACCCTAGTAGCATCATTCTCTTCTTTAAGATGTATTGTCTTCTTCTTTGCCTCACCTCTACACCAGCTACAATCTCTCTTTCCTTTGGCTCAGCAGATCCTCTTCTTCTCCTTCTTCATGTGCTGCTGTAGAAGTTTTTTAGAGAGCTTGGACTGAGTTTCCAAAGCTTCTAATGTGTAAATGGGGAAGAGAGAGAATGGGGCTGGTTGAGTGCTTATATAGCAACACTTAGTGCTTATTTTGGTCCAATGAGAAATCATTTAGGTGAGCTATGGGCCTCACCTTGAGCAGACTTTTATTTTTGGATATCACATTGGCAAGGCCAAGGGTTTAGTCCTAGAGCAAAATACGGAGGTGGTCATGGGCTTATAAGTGATCATCCTCCTCACCATTCTAGACGCGTTTTAAATTCGTGCGGGCCATGGGCCCAATGCGAACAATTTCTTGAATGGGGTTGGGGGCGTTATAAATTGATATCAGAGCCAATCTCGCGTGCTCAATGGCAAAACACGGAGGTGGTCATGGACTTATAAATGACCACCCTCTTTATCATTCAAGACGCGTTTTAAATTCGTGCGAGTCATGGGTCCAAAGCGAACAATTTTTTAAATGAGGTCGAGAGCGTTGGAGAGATAGAGAAATCCATTCCTCACACAAGCCGAGAGAGAGAGAGAGAAGTCCATTCCTCACACAAGCCCCATCTCCTCTTGTAGGAAGAGGAGGAGGAGGAGAGAGACTGTCACGAAAGAGATTCTATCCAATCTATTTGTACTAAAGTAAAAAAAAATCAAGGACTCTCCTCGTGAGATCTCAGACTCATTTGTCCAAAAGCAACACAGAACTAGGGAGAAAGCAGAGGAAAGAGGAGAGAGGAGAGAGAAGCTGCCAAAGACAAAAGTGAATACGGAAAACGAGAAGAGAGAGAGGAAAAGAGGGTGGCATAAAACTGCACACACCATCTCTGGTAAAAGTAGGAGTCGCCGGTACTATTTAAGATGTCACTGGGATTCACTTGAGCTCACAAGTCACACCATCTCTCCTCCGGTTATCCCCCTGCCTCCTCTTCCTCTTCCCGTTCCGAACCCAAAGATAGAATTTTGACGGCGAAACATGGGGGAGCAGTGTCGGAACGGGTGGAAAGAGAGCTAAAGATCGCATTTTGTGCATCCACCAAAAAAAAAAATATCGCATCTTGGAGAGTGTGAGAGAGAGGAGGAGAGAGGGGGAAGAGGAGAGGGAAGGATGACTTCCGGCAGCGGCCGGTTGCCGACGTGGAAAGAACGGGAGAACAACAAGCGGAGGGAGCGGCGGCGCCGGGCGATCGCGGCCAAGATCTTCATGGGCCTGCGCACGATGGGCAACTACAAGCTCCCGAAGCACTGTGACAACAACGAGGTCCTCAAGGCCCTCTGCGGCGAGGCCGGCTGGATTGTCGAGGAGGACGGCACCACTTACCGAAAGGTCTCTCTCTCTGTCCCTTGTTCCCTTCCATTCATCTCTGTACCGGAGTTGTATGCCTTGTTCGTAAGAAGAATGGTAATGGTCATGGTGATCGGGAGCGAGCAGATCTCAGCTCAAAATATTCGCCTTTGATGGATAGTTTTGACTTCCAAATTGGTTCTAATTTGGGTGTGGGTTTGTTTCTTTGAATCAGCATAGATCTTTGTCTTGCCATCCTTTTGGCTTCTCGTTGCTACTACTGTGAGGTAGTTTTAAAAAAAAGGTAGAGAAATTGAGAGAGATCCCTTTTCTTTCCATCTATGCTGTTTATTTCGAGTATTTTTTTATGAAGACCTTCTTTTCAAAGTTCTTCCTTTTGTTTTTTCTGCGATTACCTTTCCATCTGTGTTCCTCTTTTGTATGATATGGATCGTTTCTGAATTCATTTTTTATGAGGAGTTTGAGTTTTTTTTTTCCTTTAAAGTAGTAAAGATCGCCAATTGCTATGCTTGTTCTATTTGTTCCATATTTATCATTTGTTTTGGAACTCAAGGTGTCCTCTCTCTCTCTCTCTCTCTCTCTCTCTCTCTCTCTCTCTCCAGATTCCTTATCAATTATTCTTCTTTTTTCACTTATGGTCTGCATTTTGATGGAATTATGAGTTATCATGATGCTTGTGGCTTCCTTTTCTCTTTAGGTACATTATTAGCTTTGATCATCTTTTGGATGCAGAAAATTGGCTTTGGCATCTCCTTTTTTTTTCTTTTGCCTTTTTGACTGGACCAGTCTTGGAGAACATTCAGCTCTTAGTACTCTCATTTATCCCAACAATGATGCTGTTGTTTTCCTCGGATTCTTGGAATCTGTGGCGCTTGTGTCTACTTTTTTGATGCTTTGACTTTAGCTCAGTTTGATGACCATTCACTTGGTTGCATCTTGATCCTGCATTGCATCAAAATCCAAGGCTTAGAGAGCTGTAACTAAAGTTATATATAACAATGGATTCGTCATCTCTGGAAAAAGTTGGATTACCTCCAGCTAACTGATTAGAGAATTGAGATTGTAAACGAAAGCTGAAGGATATCAATAGAATGATGAATCACAAACTATTCCCTGAGCACCAGGAAAACCTTGTGTGCAATATGTTTTTATGTGCTGTTGAAGATCTTGCCTAGATCTTTTATTCTGTTGCATACTAAACTATTCTGTCGGTTGAATTTTGTCAGGGCTGCAAGCCGCCTGCAACATCGCACGATATTGCTGCCGGAGGAGTGTCAGCAAGCATGATGAGTCCGTGTTCATCATCCCATTTCCTAAGCCCACCCTCATCTGCATTCCCCAGCCCTGTCCCTTCCTACCATGCGAGCCCATCATCATCCTCCTTCCCCAGCCCCACTCGGCAAGACAATTCAACTAATCCAAGTATAAACCCAGCATGTCTTCTTCCTTTTCTCCGAAACCTTTCTGCTCTTCCACCACTTCGCATTGCTAACAGCGCACCCGTGACGCCACCTATTTCCTCTCCAACTGCCTCTCGTCCACCAAAGATCAGAAAACCAGACTGGGACTATAATGCATTCCGCCACCCTCTGTTTGCAGCTTCAGCCCCTGCTAGTCCTACCCGCGGTCGCCACCATGGGCAGCCTGCCACCATACCTGAGTGTGATGAGTCTGATGCATCTACAGTTGATTCAGGGCGGTGGGTTGGTTTCCAAATGACAGCTCCAGCATCTCCAACATTTAATCTTGTCAATCAGGTTGCTGCTGCTCCAGAGTCATGTTTAGTCATGGGACCAGTAACGGACAGGGGGAGAGCAGCAATGGACTTTGAGTTCGAGAGTGGCACGGTGAAGGCTTGGGAGGGGGAGAGAATTCATGATGTTGGAGTGGATGATCTTGACCTCACTTTGGGTGTTGGAACCACCTCATCCAAGTGAAACACTACTGCCATACTTCATTCTGCGCATATGCATTTTCTGGTTCACTTTGATGCACTGAAAATCTACCTCATGTGATCTTAGTGTTGAATTCACTTTCTCAGTGTTCCATTTGGTTCTCTGTCATCAAGCTTTACTCTCTCCTCATTTTGGACTTCAAGTTACCAGACGATGCTGCCTTAAAATTATTTGAAGTAACCTTTGATTGGAAGGCAATTTAACTGCTAATTTGGTGGTAACTGCTTGCCAGAGTTTTTGAGCTAGTTGTGCAGATGAATATCATGCCGCAGTCTATGTAAATTTTGACAACCTACTAAAACATGTTGTCAATTTTTGGGTCAATTAACCATTAGATCTTACTTGGCGGGTGTTTACCCAATTGGAGAAACATTGGTGTTCTTGTATGTGAAAAAATAGTCTTCTCTATTACCACCCAAGAAGACTTGAAAACATGCATGTGGGTTGGTACTTGCCATCTATGTCATTATATTTTCTGATTAGTCACTTATCCTCACCTACTGAGAACAGCTATGTTATTAACTTGTTCTGTTGCTGTGTCTCATCTACTTGCTTTCTTGAGTTCTATGCAGACCTTGTGTGCAATGTCTTCTGTAAATATATGAATTAGTGCCTCTCACAGGGTTGACAATGGACCTTGTGTTCATCAATATGTCATTTGGTTGTAGAAAAAGGCTTTTGTTACAAAACCTTGCAACCAAGTTTGTTATGCCTGTGTGTGTGAGTGAGGGTTCTTTTCTTTATTTATTGATTCACTCAGATGGCACTTGTGGTGTGGTTATGACATACTAGGATTAGCTCTGCTTTCTTTAACTGGCATCCCCTAATGCACTACTTTCAGCTTGTCAACATGAAGATGCAATGGCACAGATAATTGGAACTCACCAGGGTATGGTGGGAGTTGCCCAGGGCTTGGATTCTCTTTCCACCTTCATCTTCCTCATGGCTTGATGTGTCAGGAAAACAACAAGTGAGAGTGGTCCCTCCTTTCCATGTGAGGTGTGTGTATATGTTTGGCGTGCCATGGCCTCTGGCCATCACTGTATGATGCTCTTATCTACCGAACTATTGCCCAGAGAGACTGAGAAGACCCACTCCAAATCATAGAGAGGCCCCCATTGAAAGGGTCATTTCACCTGCAAAAGATAAAAAAATGGGGTTGTGGTGGGTGTAACATTTTCACGTTTTCACCTTGTGCTATAAATTTTAATCCTAAGCTTATCTCGATTTCACATTGAGGTCCTCTATAATGTTACTTTTTTAATAATTATGAGATATCAGTTTTACCTTTTCTCTTATTACAAGAAAAATATGTTAGAAAAATAACGAATATAAGCAAAAATATCTTAATAATATTTTTTCAATAATAAAAACTATTGTGCTCATGTTTTTATTTTTTTATTTCTTTTTAATATTTTTTCATATATTAAAAAGTAAGGGTATAANTAAGCAAAAATATCTTAATAATATTTTTTCAATAATAAAAACTATTGTGCTCATGTTTTTATTTTTTTATTTCTTTTTAATATTTTTTCATATATTAAAAAGTAAGGGTATAATGACTTTTCATAATTACGAAAAAAATAACTAGTAAATTTTTTTATGGAACTTAAGGGAAGGATGTTAATGTTAAATAGGCGTAAAAGTAAAAGTGAAGCAAATGTTTAAATATTAATGAGAGCTAGTAGTTTTGGGTTTAATTTATGGGATCGTCAATTTGGCTCAAAAAATACTAATTATATTTTTTACCTTGATTTCAAATTAGTCGAGTGATAATAATTTTGGTTAGGTACCAAAAAGAAGTTGTGATTCAAAATAAGTTACAATCAAAATTTAAAGATTCAAGAAGTTTTTTTTTATTCATTTGGAGATTGATAACAAAAAAAAATTAAGAAAGCATTATGTGATATTGAAACTTCAATCAATTTGATAATCTTATCATTGTATAAAAAAATTAGATGCAAGAGAACTACCATTTTGTGTGTATATATATATATATACATATATATATATACATATATATATATACATATATATATATATATATACATATATATATATATATGTATATATATATATATGTATTCAAAAGAAAATTTCATGGGGAATAAAATGTGATATGATGAGATAGAATGAAATAGAAACAAAGATAGCGAACGAATACCAAATTTTTAGGAGTTGTCGAAGTATTAGGCGTTGCTCTGCTATCTAAATTCTTTAACCTCCAGGGTATGTAAGTTAAGCCATGTATCCGAAAAGTTTGGGCTCTAGAGGGGTTTAGTGTTGCCGATGGTTTATATAGCTTTACTGACCCCTCCATATATAATGTTGCCGCAATCCATATGCAAAAGGGTTTAAGGAGCTTGTGGAGCATATTTAGCTCCACAGGTATGGAGCACCGCAGATCGGAAGATCTGCGGTGCTCCATCAACCCAACTTTTTGTGAGCGGAAGGCACAGAGCCGGTTCTACCGAGCCGGCTTTAAGTCTTGGTTTTTTCTCAAATGGGTTGGCGACTTAAAAGGAGATTAGGGCACAGACCGATTCATTTTTCTCCCCTTTTTCTCTCTCTTCACCCTTATGATCACTCGCTTACGGCTTGGGCGATGACAAGCGAACGACCGACGAACGAACGATGGCATCTCCACCTTGAACGACGACGAGCGGTTAGTCTCCACCTTGAACGACGACGAGCGGACGACCTAGGGTTAGGGCACAGAAAATGGTTTCATTTTTCTCCCCCTTTTTCTCTCTCTTTCACTCTTGACGATCGCTTACGCCGGCTTGGACAACTACGAGCGGACGACTGTCGCCTCCATCTTGGAACCTCTATTCTAGTCTGTTATTTCCTCCTTTGTTATGAAAATAAGTTCTTTTCCTATTTGAATTTGTTGTTCTTTTGTTTTTTAGGTAGATTTGTTATTTTAGNAACAAAACAAGAATAAATTTAAATAAATTCACACCCGTCTAAAAAAGCAGAACAAAAATATATTCAAATAGGAAAAGAACTTTTTCCACGGGTAAATCTTCCGAATCTGATGTGATGAGATTTTTTTTGGGAAATTACCGATTATCAACCTTAAATCCAAGAAAAATTTCAGCACTTAGCCAACTAATGAATGCGTTAAACAAGAATAAATTTAAATAATTTCCACCTGCCTAAAAATGCATAACGACAATAAATTCAAATAAATTCACACCTTCCTAAAAATGCAGAACAAGAGTAAATTCAAATAAATTCACACCTGCCTAAAAATGCAGAAATTAATAAATGCACACCTGCCTAAAAAAGCGAAACAAGAATAAATTCAAATAGGAAAAAAAACTTATTTTCATAACAAATGAGCAAAGAATAGACCAGAATAGTGGTTCCACGGTGGAGGCTCCGCTCTCGTCGTCGTCCAAGATGGAGGCGATCTCGTCCGCTTGTGGTTGTCTAAGCCATCGTAAGCAAGCGACCATCAAGGGTGAAGAGAGAGAAAGAGAGAGAGAAAGAAAAAGGGGGAGAAAATGGAACCGTTTCTGTGCCCTAACCCCAGGTCGTCCGCTCGTCGTCGTCCAAGGTGGAGATTAACCCTACGTCGTTGTTCAAGGTGGAGATGGCATCGTTCGTTCGTCATCGTTCGCTCGTCATCGCCCAAGCCATAAGCGAGCGATCATAAGGGTGAAGAGAGAAAAAAGGGAGAAAAATGAATCGATCTGTGCCCTAATATCCTTTTAAGTCGCCAACCCATTTGAGAAAAAATCAGGACTTAAGCCGGCTCGGTAGAACCGATTATGTGCCTTCCGCTCACAAAAAGTTGAGTTGATGGAGCACCGCAGTTCTTCCGATCTGCGGTGCTCCATACCTGTGGAGCTAAATATGCTCCACAGGCTCCTTAAACCCATATCGAGGATATGTGCCTACAACCAAAGTACCCACACTTGGTACATATCAGTCAGGTACATGCATATATATGTGTATATCAGTTTTTGTAATAGTGATATATGATGGTTGAAGTAAATCTCTAAAACAAATCTGACGGTTGCATAATTTTTAAGACAATCTGTCATGTTAAACAAAGTTGATAAACTATGAAGAAAGCCGATGGATTTTAATGAATATTGATTATTACATCAAGTATTTGTTTGATTTCAGAATAAAGATTTATTCTTCGATATAAGTAATTCTTGTTCATGAAAAAAGTTATCCGAGACAAACAAATATCTTATTTTTTTTTAAATGTGTTAGAAACCAATGATATTGGAAAAGAAAATGAGACAATATCAACAAAAGATTGATGCATCGGTTTCTGTTGTTCATTGGTCGTCGCTGGTGCGTCTGAAAGTGAAGCAGCTCAAGAGGTGGTCATTGACGATTCCTGAAGCTTGCATGAAAGAGTAGACCACGGTTGGCCCGACACAGCGGAACCCTCGTTGCATCAGGTCCTTGCTCATGGCTTCAGCTCTGGGGCTCCTCACAGGCACTTGATGGGCATAGCGGTATCCATTCGTTATTTGTTTATGGTTCACAAATGACCAGCAGTAGTTGCTGAAGGAACCAAATTCCTCAATCACCTGCAATTAATTGCAAAATTATGTCATGCATATGTTTCTGTCAGTGATCAGCATGTAAATATATGCACTTGATGGAGACTTCATAATCCTTGTTCACCAGAATTCTGAAAGTTCACACAACTAATTGATGAGAGTGAGACAACATATTAAACAGTACTGGCAGGAAAACAGCCTGATGTTTATTTATGTATAATTCATCAACTCAAAATAACCGAGTTAGATAAGAACTTGCAAACTGTACTATTGATCCGATATCAGTAAGTGTACAATCAAAATTACCGTGCTTTGACAAATGTTGTTTGCATGCTTACCTTTAGTATCATGGTGCTATCACAAAGGAGCAATACTTATCCGTGTCATGGCAGTAGACCTACGTAACAACTACTCATGCTTTTCCTTGAATTTCATTCAATAGTGAGGTGACATCTATTTTGTGGAATTGATGTAAAAGTACATAGGCTCTTCTCCTTATGCAATATTAAGATGTTTTAGCTGTCTGCTCGAAGAAAGTTTCTAATTTATCCAAATACATAAAGAAAAAAGGTTAACTTCCTAAATTCTAGGAATGACAAGCAATTGACAGGTTATGAAATTATATGCAGGGTTCAAATTTCACTTAGGTATCGTTTGGATGCAAGAACTTATGTTCTTATTAGTTCCCAAGAACTAATCGATTAGATAGATAAATTCTGATTTGGTGTTTGGATGAAAAAATGTAATGATGAAGAACTAAAAAGTTGATTAGATGTTTTAGTTCGATGAGTGTTTGGATGAAATTATAGAACTAAAAAAATATTTTATTTGATTAAATGAGAAAAAAAATTCTATTTTTTAAAAAAAATATTTCGACAAGAGAAAAAAAATTATTATTTAAAAACTATTAATATAGAATAAGAAGATATTTCATACAATTTTGTAAAATAATACTCAATTAATCTTATTTATAAATAATTAATTAGTAATATTTATAATTAGATTACATTTTTCTTAGCTCATGCGCTAGACTTGAAAACAACAAAACTTAATTTCTCTTAATAATTTAATTAAATATAAAATACTAATGTTATATTAATTGATTAGTTAAAACTAACACCAAAAAAATAAAAATATAAAATGATATAAAAGTAAAGTTAAAGAAAATAGCAACGTAAAACAATAAATATAAATAAAAAGGAATGTGTGCATTAATTAATCTCTTAATTAAATGTAAAATAACTTAATTAAGTGAGTTAATTATAAGATTAAATTATTAAAAAANGGACTGGTTGTAGGTTCGCATGGCAGTGAGAAAAGTACCAACTGTGGATTAAGAGATAAATGGCTTGTCAATTCAAATTGGGAGGCAAGTGGAGAGAAATAGTAGTTTTCTTTTTCAAATGAGATTAGTTTAGATCATGGTTTCAACGGTAATGTAGAAAGAAATCAAGGGGACTAAAGAAATGTGTTCAACGTTCAGGCTTATTTGGAACTCGTGTATCTATTTTCTTCTTGATACTAAACCAATCACTAGCCTTTTGACATCATTTGTTTTTTAATTCTCTATTCTTTCACATAATTAAAGAACTCATGTTACTTTTCACAATAAATCACTAATAAGCACAAATTAAAAGTTGCTCAAATATTCAATCACAAGTAATGTATTTTCTAATACAAATTCTGAAGTTAAATTAAGTAGATATTATATAAGACAAGATAAGATCACTCTAATAACTAATTATAATATTTTCTCTTTTGAGTCTTTGAATTACATCCTCAAATAGTGCAATCTTATTGAGCAATCGTACAAAAATGATCCTCTTTACATCATTGTGTTTCTGATGTCGCGCTAGCATTAAGTAAAACTATTAGAATAACTTTATCTCGATCTTCTACAATTTGATCCAACCATAAAAATGATCACAATCATGGAACAAAAGATTATCCTGCAAAGAAAGCAAAAGTATCATTTTAATTAATTTATAATCCATTGATAATATAGTCATAAATCTATATACCTGAAAATGAGTGCATCCCCAAAAAAACTAGACTTTTCTCCGAATGCACAAAATGGAGTGCCATAGACATAGAAGATGACATCTTAATGTGAAATATTCTTTAACACTAAGATATAGCATAATCGCTGCCTGCTTATCTGCCAATCTCTGCCTGCAATACCTGCAATATCTGCCCAACATCAGAAAGAAAAACTTTTTAAGTCATTCATTAAATTTCGTGTTAGCTATAAAGTAAATGATAAAGAGGAAATTTAGTTGGCATTTTCTTCTTTTTTAGAGAGAGTAGTAATCCTAGAAAAAAAATGGAGAAAAAAATTGAAAATAGATATGTAGGAGCATATAAAAACACAACAAATAGGTTGTATTTCATATTAAAGATTAACTCAGCCTTATTTCTAACTAATAGTATTGGTGAATCAGGAAATAAAAAAGATGTTTAACATCAAAACATAGCATCAGGAGGTAAGAAGTGACATCGGCCATCCAAAATCCACAATTGTTTTCACATAAAAAGATCAAATATCTTATAGAAAAAGAAAGCGATAAACTAAGGAAAGATCACAACTTTGTTTATCACACACCTGCAAAAAACAAAACAAGAATAAATTTAAATAAATTCACACCCGTCTAAAAAAGCAGAACAAAAATATATTCAAATAGGAAAAGAACTTTTTCCACGGGTAAATCTTCCGAATCTGATGTGATGAGATTTTTTTTGGGAAATTACCGATTATCAACCTTAAATCCAAGAAAAATTTCAGCACTTAGCCAACTAATGAATGCGTTAAACAAGAATAAATTTAAATAATTTCCACCTGCCTAAAAATGCATAACGACAATAAATTCAAATAAATTCACACCTTCCTAAAAATGCAGAACAAGAGTAAATTCAAATAAATTCACACCTGCCTAAAAATGCAGAAATTAATAAATGCACACCTGCCTAAAAAAGCGAAACAAGAATAAATTCAAATAGGAAAAAAA
>LTAE01008535.1:0-13850 GCA_001647135.1 Pontederia paniculata | reverse complement strand
TATAATATATATAATATAATATAATATAATATAATGTAATATAATATAATATAAGTTTTATATATAAAAATGTAAAGTTAATTAGATCTCATTTAATTGTTATTTTAATTACACGATCAACTTATCTATAATTAATTTTAAGAACTTTTCAACATGGTTATTTAGTTTTTTGGTGTAAAAAGTGGATGGATCCTTGTCCATTTTGGATATTTTCTCATGGGCAGTGTATATGTACATGTATCCTGTGTTTAATGAGATTGTACATATAGATTGCATGTCGAGGTGGATATTATTATTATGAGTATAGAGAGTGTTTAGGATATTTGTGTGTCTTCACAATATGTAGCACACAAATTACCCTATTAAATTTTATTCGATGACTCTAATATTATTTTTTTTATTAATTTTAATATTTTTTATACATGAAAATGGTCTGATTTTAATTTTTTATTTAATCAATCATATTTTTATTTTTACTTATATTTTGACCGTTGAATGAAGAAATAATAAAATAAAAATATGACTCAATTTTTAAATGATCGAATAAATATCCACGACAAACATAGATTATTTTAAAAATTAAAAGAATATTTTATTTGATATTTAAATATTACTTTAGTTTGCTACACATAAATGTATAATATATTTTTTCCCTATTATTATCTCTTAATTGTAATGTGAAAACTATTTCAAAATTAACTTGAGTGAGTCCACATTGAAAGGCCTAGTCCATGAACAACAGGTATTATCAACCTTGCTGGTCCCGAGAGACTAGAAATTGATGTTGTAGTAAAAAATAATAATAATTAGCTTTATACCTATCTATGTAAGAGCTTTTGCAAGTTAATTGAGATGTGTAAGAAAGTCCAATAGTGACACTTTGACAAATAAAATAGGATTATTTTCACTTTCCTTTAAAAGATATATCTATCAATATAACTCCTCAACTATATTACTATCCACTTAGCACTCTTAAACTTATTTAGTAGTGACATTTAACCTCAAAAATAAAGTTTGACATTTTTTCTATCATTTTATTTTTTTATAAATTATTACTTTTTTATTTTTTTTCTTCTTAGATTAATTGATCAAAGACAAATAGTCTTAGTCTTGTTAAATAATATAAAAAGGGATATTTTGCAATTGGATTAAACAAAATAAAATTGAAGCCGAAAAATATTTTGAAGTAAAAAATAATACTCAAAATAGAAAAATTAAAATTGAAACTTAAATATATTTAGAATTATGCGAAAAATTATATTATTAGATAAAAATACAAAAATAATTTAACATGGTTAAAATACTAATTCAACCATTTAGAAAAATAAAAATAATATAAAATATAATGATATTTATTTTTGGAGTTAAATGTCACTATTCGAAAGGTTTAAGGGTGCAAAATGAATAATAATAAAGTTCAAGGATTATATTGGTATATATGCTATAGTTTGAGGGAGAAAAATGGAATTAACCTAATAAAATATAAGGAATGCTAAATATAAAGATGGACATGATTTGACTTAAATTTTGTTTTGAAAAATTGTAACTTGCGTTCAAAGTAAATGTATCACCCCAAATTTATACCTAGCCACTTGGCAGAATACAGACTTGGAGACGCTACCAACTTACATCTTTAACTGCAATTTAATCAATCCACAGGTCAACACTATGAATTCATCAATGCGAAAGTCAATACCAGAACTTATGCCATGTGCAAGTCACCTCATCACGAACGCCATCACGCTGTCGATTCGCCATCGTCATCTATTTGAACATATTTGCCTACAAAATTGAATTTGTAGGGGAGAACCTCCCGTGAGTTTTGACACTCAGTATGTAGATGATCATAAATAAGATAATCAATATGTAAAAGAACCATTAGTTGACAACAAGCTTTAACAATTAATAATATCTCAATAGGGTCGTCCTTTACCTTTGGCCTTTAACTTTACCTTTCAATATCCATATCCAATANATCATTCCTTTCAATATACTCAAGTCATCATCAATATATCATTCTCTATTTATCTTGCCTTAGATGAAATAATCATTAACAATCAATGTGAACCTTTATTAATGCATTGAAGATTCAAATTATCCCCGGTATCAATAATGGCTAGCAAGACCATGGGGTCTCTCTCTGACCAAGTCTCCATATCCATACAATAGTTCCCGAAGGAATGCAATAGTTCCCTGGAGAAGGAACGCAATAGTTTCCGAAGGAATGCAATAACAATAGTCCCCTATGGGACGTAATAGCCGGGGGTCCTCCTCTTCAAGCTTAAGTTCAATCACAATCATTACAGCTTTTAAATCCTATCATGAGTTATGTTATCGTTTAAAGACACCTAAACCTACATCGCTCATCAATTCATATTCAATCACATCAATATTCAATCAATCAATATGGCCGTTTAAGATTAGGATTTCGCATCTGTCAATTATTATTTTAGTATAAGAATCATCAATAATATCTTCATTAAGCTTGTCACAGCCCGTGAAATACATATCACGGTCGTAACTTTTCCGTCATATCATGCTTCATAGCCCGTGACATATCATCACGACCCGTGATGTTCCCCCTTCGTGGTCGTGAACCTAGTTCACTAGCACGATACCGACTTGCACGTACTTCGTTCTCGTCCTTCGCGGTCCGTAACGTAGCGTCACGGCCCGTGAAATTCCCTTAGTAGTGAATTTACGGACGTTAGATCTCTAGGCGACTTCATGATCAAACCATCTGCATCACACTCCACGGCACCATCTTCACGACATCTTCACAGCACGTCATCTTCACGGCACAGAATCTTCACGGGCGTGAGAACCATCACGGTTAAATTGTTGGTTGTTACGCTCCTTCACGGCCCATAACAAATTCTCACGACCCGTGATCTTCGGTCTGCAATCTGAAATCGATCCTGCTCTCGTCCCTTCACAGTGTCATGCAACCTCACGGCCCGTAAGTAAATATCACGGCCCGTAATTCAGTATCACGACCCATGATATAATTTAACAGTCCGTGACGAAACCTCCGGCGTTCGGCTCTCGGTCGTGAGATCCATTCTCACTGCCGTGACCAGTGCAGTCACGATCGTGAAACCCCTTTCATGGCCGTGATGACACAGGGACAGCCGAATTATTATTTCTAATTTAATAATTTTATCTAAGACTATCTAGCATGAACCCTAACATACAAATTATTTAACATGAACATATTTATTTAAAGATTCATCTATTTACATACTGAAAGTCTTATTATAATCACAACTACATATCGTCTTCTGCAGTCAACCTATCTTCTTCCTTGTCATTGATCTCCTATTCCATGTTGATCTAACCCTGTGAGGAGAGAGAAGAAAGATAGAGAGAAAATTATGAGATGAGAGGAGAGGGGTGAGTCCTATTTATAGGGAAGACAATTCAGCCCTAGATAGAGTTTGAATGCAATTAAAACTCTAACTTTATTTATAATTTTAAAAGATAATCTTCCATATGATTAGGATTCTTTTAAAATAGTCAACATAGGATTAAAAATATTTAATTGATAAGAAATATAATAATTTGATTTCAATTCAAACTTTTTTCCTAATCTTAACCAACTATATCCTTCCTTATCTTATCCTATCTATCTCCTTTTTATTTTATTATTTTAAAAATCTGAGATGTTATAGTAAACATCTTGTATATGCGAGTCGGTGAATCACTAATTTCGTTATATTTCTAAAATTAATATATGGAGATATATTTTTTCACTATTTATTTGTTTAAAGCAAAGATTATGATACTTAAAAAAATATAAAGGTAATTCTAAAGATATTATTATTATTTTTATAACTTTGTCCTTTGTTTTTTTTCATTTGCCCACCATGAATTATGTTGTCGTTAGTTTGTAATTCTGTTATTCCCCCTTTCTTATCTCTTAATGCTTCATTTTATTTCTCCCCAACATTAGGCCTGTTAGTTAAATCAAGAAATTGCACCCATGAACTATTTTTGAATATTCCACATATAACTTATTTATTCTAATACAATCTTATATTTAATCATTTACACAATTTTATGTTGATATTTCTTTTTTTTTTGTACTGACTTAGGGAAAAAAAAATTCAAAATGGAGCTGTCTTATTATTTGTCATAAAGCATTATTGGTTTATAATTCATTATTCATCTTCTATTTTATTTTTATGCTTTTATTATAAATAATATCAAAGTGCTTTAGTTAATTATCATTTACTGAAAAGCGAGTGTCGATTGTGACCGAATAATTGCCAAAAATAATGTTTGAGATGTATAAATGGGTGACCTTTTGGAGGGCAGTAGACTGTTCTTATAGTTGAAAACAAATAATGTTTAATATGTTTTTTAATTTGATGATAGGAAAAAAAATATAATTTTCTTATATTTACACCATAAGAATTTCTAACTTAACTTTAGTCAAAATTAATAATCTTACAATTGTAAAAAAATGTTAAAAGTTCTTTTTTGTCCTTAAATAGTAAGTTTATAGTAGAATAACGGATGGACCGAGCTATATGATGAAGGGCCTTGGCCCCGAGGGACGGAGGTGGTCCAATTGAACTAGAAAGAGATTTTTAAATAGCTTGATACTTATCTATCTACAAATTTTCGCAACTCAATCATATATATTAGAAAAGTCATAGAGGCACATTTGGTAAAAACACAAGAGATTACATGCTTTGACACTAACTTTAATTTGAAAATTCATTATATGCACTCCAAATGGACCGTCTCTTGAGCCAGGATGTTATAATATTTTGTGAAATATGACTAAAATTTTATTCTATTTTTCATATTAAGAAATATATTTGATCATTATTTATAATTTTAAAACAAATACTATAATGTTTGAAAAATGTAAGGGTGTCTCCATTGCACTCCAAATATACTTTGTCAACTTCTTTACAACTTTACCATTTGTTTTCCATTTTCCATTATGCATTTATGGTGTCAGTTTGTGGTTCTGTGTTCAACATCTCCGCCTTTCTTAACTCTTTCTTTAGTTTTTAGTTAAATCCAAAATATAGTTTGAAATATTTCAGTTGTAACTTATTTATTCTAAAAGAAAAATTAGTTATTGTTGCAATATATACACCTCATATTTGACCTAAAGTTACTCATAATTTTGGTTCAACAAAAATTCCCTTTTTTTCTTGACATAAAATTATAAGTAATTTTAGGTCAAAAAAAGTTTACACTACATATATTATATATTCGCGACTCCATATTATAATGCAAACATATTATTCCACTATTTACGCATTTTACATTGATGTACTTCTATTTTGATGTAGGGAAAATTTTCAATATGGAGTTAAGTATAAATATTTGTCATAACTAATTACTTTCTTTATAATTCATGACACATTATCTACATTTTAAGTACTTTTGTTTTATTTTTTGACACTTTTTTTATAAATAAATCAAAAAGTATCACGTTCCTTTATTAAAAGGGTGATTTTATTGTCATTCCAAAAATATTTTTTGTCACTCATTTTTATTAGACAAGGATAAAATTGTCCACCATTAATAGAAACAAGTGCTAATAGTCACAATGGTGTCACCTTTACTAAAAGTGAGGTTGGTTATGACGAAACAATTGTCAAAATGAATGTTAGAGATGTTCTTTTCTTTTGGTGAAAAACAAAACATTAGTTGCTTGTATGTTTTCATAATATGAATTTCTATATCAACTTTACTTAAATTTAATAATTGTGGAATTTTTCAAAAAGGTTAAAAGTATTTCCTTTGAATAATATTATTAGATTATAGTAGAATCAAGGACGAGTCAAGGTACATGGTGTGGCGTTCACGCAACCACCCGTCTCCACCCTTTCTTTCTTTTTTTTGAAAATATTTTTATAAGAACATTGCATGCATGATATATATTTTAAAACTTCTATGTGAATTTGGCACCTAACTAAGTAATTATTATAATTAATCAAAAGTGATAACGATAATATTAATTAATATTAATTAGATTATATGCATTCAGTTATTAATATTTAATATATTATTTAATATGAAATTAGAGCAAGGAGAATAACATTAAAATGGAAAACTTGTTGTTACTAAAAGTCCATATATAATACCATAATCATATATAATTTGATCATTTCACTACAAGAATTATTTTACCAATCAACGATGTCATCATGTCATCGCTGTGTTATCACTAAAAAAGATCGCAACAACCATCCAACGTCAGAGCGATCCCATCGTTAAATCCTTATCATATTTAATGACAATAGAATTTCCTCGTTACATTGTCGTTGATATGTCATACAGATGTCGTCAAAAATGTTCCTACATTGTCACTTTTCAAATTTTCAGAAAAAGGAAACCATCTCATTTTGTTGTTGGGTTGTCAACAAATAGTCGCTATATTGTTGTTAACTTTGCCATTACATTATCATAAAGTTGTGAGTGGTTTGTCATTAAATTATTATGTGAAGTTGTTGTTAACTTGTGCAACATGCCAAAAATTTATCGACATTCATCATGTATTTTTCGTCACTAACTGGTCGTGACGTTGTCGCAAATAATATAGAACTAAAAAACACACTATTATTTATCTAATAAATATATATTTACAATACATAATGTACATGTTAGCTCATTCACATCCATATTCACATTATGCACGACGGCAGAGCCAGAAATTATTGCCAATGAGTTCACTAACTAAAGTAAAAGTAAAAATTTGAATTTCTATTACAATCATCTATTTTAAATTTTAAACTCATTTTTCTCTATAATATAAATACTAAGATAAATCAGAAGATGACTATCTTTTTAAAGTTCTAAACATTATTATTATTATCAAATAAATAATTAAATGATGTTAATATAATAAAATTTTATATAACATTAATAAAAAATAGATATAACCAATATTTAGTACCTCATGTGAACGTGTTATTGAATTTCATAATAGAAAAAGCACAAGTAATCATATTTGTGATAAAAGATTATGATAAAAATTAATAAGTTAAGGAAAAAATAATGAATTATGATAGAAGAAAAGAAAGAGTACAATTAATTATATTTGTGATAGAAAATTTACAATGAAAATACATAAGTTAATGACACAGATTAACATATAAAAAACTAAGAATGTACGTAAAGAGTTGAGGTTCTCAAATTCTGAAATAATAATATAAAAAAAAAACTTTTGGGGATTTGTAAAATTGAAGTTTGATGATCAAAGATTTATGGAATAATAATTAGATTAAATATTATTTTAAAATGAGTTAAAGAATGGCATTTCATTCAGGAAATTATATAAATTGAAGTTTGATGATCAAAGATTTATGGAATAATAATTAGATTAAATATTATTTTAAAGTGAGTTAAAGAATGGCATTTCATTCAGGAAATTANTGAGTTAAAGAATGGCATTTCATTCAGGAAATTATATAAATTGAAGTTTGATGATCAAAGATTTATGGAATAATAATTAGATTAAATATTATTTTAAAGTGAGTTAAAGAATGGCATTTCATTCAGGAAATTATATAAAAAGATGGGCTTTTGTTTGTACTTAAAAAGTTTTTTTTCTTAATTAGGAATTATCTATTAGTGAAGAAACCAGAAGAGTCACATTACAATAAGTTTTGGAGGTCCATAGAGTTGATGATCAGAGTCAAAGAGTGGGCTTTTGTTTATAAGAATGAAAAAGAAAATAAAAGGGTAGCATGTGGGTTTCAAACACTAGTTGGGTAGTGTCTATTAAAGGGCATCTAACCATCTGAACAATAAGCTAGTTGTGTTTAAGAGGGGTATAACAACTTAGTTATGCGGAGCCAATGCCTGCACGTGCAGGCGCAGATTATGCACATAGAAAATTCATTGTAATCACATAATGCATACAAAATCGTCATAAGTTAACCATAAATAAATGTCCAAATATCAAAAAGTTCAAGAAACGACTTGATGTGGCGTTTGTCTAGAGTGATATTCAAAATCGGGTTAGCACAATCTAAGAGTAGGACTATGACAGTTTAAATGCAAGACTGTGAAATCTCAATAGATGAGATTAGGTTTTAAAAAGTTCTAGATAACAAAACATATTATGCAAGTATACAAAACATCATATGTAGTATGTAGGGTATCAAATCCATAGGGAGGCGAAAGTAATGTTCAGAAATTAACATCCAACACACACCAAAAAAAGTAATATCGATGGTGTAGATCTAGACTAAGACATAAATGTAGATTATCTAATTTTTATAGTTTTTAATATGATTGCAAAAATAAGTTAAGATAACTGGAAATCACGACTACGCAGATATGATAACAACAGAGGTTTGAAGAAACTCTAAAGCTAGCAAATCTCGAAGATGGCGGATTGGATCAGCGTTAACACATAAAGTTTAAAATACTAAATCTGATTTCGGTGAAGAGAGTAATCATAGATTTCTTTTCAAGAGATCTAAATCACTCTCACCCTACTGTCACGTGGTCAAGATTGTGAAGAAGTCTCGGAACCTATCTAGGATAGTTGAGTGGTTGCTATCGAACTGAGGGTCTTTCGGCATACAATTCATGCATCACAGAGCTGAAGACCCAGTGATGGGGCGCGCCATACAATCGTGTATAGACGAATGGGATGGTCAGTCCTCCAACGCCCTAAACACTAAGGGTAGTAAGAAGGGTTCCTTGCGATTGCAAGGGGTATGAAATTGCTAATGACTGACTCAAACACAGTTCATCATATACAAAGATACCGCAACCTCTTGTCTTCACGAACGCATCCGATCAAGGACGTATCGTCCGATGAAGAATAGGAGTATCAAGAATAAAGATCAAATTGAGGGTTGGTCACATCCAATCTCAAGAAATCAAAACTCTTCACTACAATCGATTCAGTAATGAAACCGAAAGTTGAGTTTATAGAATACAAAAACCAGAATTAGTTCGAGCAAGTTCAAAAACCAAGATAGAAATCCGAATCCATCATCTCCTACTGCTAACTCTTGATTATCCTATTAGTTACAGAACATATTCATTGAATAAATGAGGTAGTAATGTTCAGAAGTTCTCATTGCTTCTTGTTGTCGATTGAAAGAAACATCGATGTCGTGCTCGTTGATGCATGCATTTTATAATATATTTTAGGATTTGCATTAGGCATAATTTTGAGTCATTTTGGCATCGCATGCATCTATTTTATTTTTTATTTGTTCGAAAATCAGCTGGAGAGGCTAAGGGTTAGAATCAACTAACAAAATGAGTGCATTCGAAATAAGAAAATCAATTTCAAGTACTCATCACGGGCCGTGACAAATCATTATGGACCGTGATGAAGGTATAAAAGGAGCAGTTCAGTTGTCACGAGTCATTACACATATCACGACCTATCCAGAGGCTAATGCAACTTCGATAAAGTCCGTTACGGGCTGTTATGAAGTATTATAGGCCATAATGAAGAATTTCATGACTCAACATTGATGTTACGGCCCTTGTCGAAGCTCCCAACTCAGAAATCCAAATTGTTACGGGCCGCTACAAAGTGTTACGGGTTGTTATAAAGTGTTACAGGTCGTTACAAAGTGTTACGGGCCATTACATACTAATTCACGAGGCGTAATGTGATATCACGACGTTTGCCGAACGGTCGAAGAAGCTACAATGAAGATATTACGGGCTGTGATGATCCATCACGGGCCGTAAGTAGATGAAGCCGCTTTGGGAGATCCAACCAGAGCACGAGTTACGGGTCGTGAGAAGTTATTACGGGCTGTGAAGGACAAAGATTAGATGAAAGAACCAATCATTTACGAGCCGTTACATTCGGGCCGTGAGGAAATGTCGTAAGTTGATATACTTGCAGATTTGATAAGATTTGACGATCGGGAAGATTTCTATTTGATCCAGGACTAGATATTTGATGGGGAGATGTTTCTAAAGATTCAGAAGAGGTTTTTAAGAGATTTAATCATAATCATTGATCGAGATCAGGAGATTACTGCAGATTCCTATTAAACCCTAATCTAAAAGGGGTATAAAAAAGAGAAAAATGGAGGCATATATATTTAGATTATTCTACAGAGAGATAGACGAATTTATGAAGAGAAGAAGCCAGAGAGATCTTGATTAGTGTGATAAATGCATACCTACGATTAGCACAATTCACTTATTTCATAGCTATATCACGTGATTTAAGCTATATTTGACATCAATCTCTCCAAAGAATTATGAGCTACTAAAATTTGGATAATTTTGTTGGAATTGGAGAAGAGAAGAGGAAGGAAGAGAGTGGATCGTAGTGACACTCTGTTGTGCAACGCCAAAGCCACAAATAGGCAGAAGGCGCTACGGTCAGGCCGTAGTGAGTGCTACACCCGTAGCGCATTTACCATACTCGTAGCGTGATCAGCCTAAGACTGTAGTGCACCTCTCCATGGTCGTAGCGCACGACTTTCGGGTGTAGTGCACTCTCACGACCGTAGCGCATTTCCTCTTTCGACCGTAGCAGCAACGAGGGCTCGTTAACGGTTGGTGGCATCGGCTACAGTGATATATAAGGGGTAATTAGGGTTTTTAGGACTCTCTCTCCTTTATTTTGGATGGTGCCAAAATTTGTGAGGCTTGTAATGACTCTTAGGGATTCTTAAGCTTGTAAGCGGTACAATCAATGTTGTGTTGTTGTGACTTTGATTTATGTTGAAGGATTGTGTTTAAACTTGTGATTTCAAATGTTACTATGAATTTCTCCTCTTTTGTTTATTTCTCTCTCTCCCCTCTCATTATGATGAACTAATCTCTGTTGTTTTAGGGTTAGATGAAATTTAGGATTTAATTACTTTGGAATAGTGATTATGCTTGTACGTGACTCTTTTATTTAATAAACACCTTGTTAAGTTCTTGTGATATTAGCTACCTTATTTGAATTACCCTAAGTTGTTAAGTGATGAGAGTCATCTTAATTAACTAGTAAACTTTGCTAAATATGATATATGAGTGCTATCTAGAAATAGAAGTGCCTTGTATTGCTTCTTGATGCTCATGAATATGAATACAACTAGTGTTAGAATTGTGTTACCTTGAAAGAGGAATGTATGATTATTGGAGTGAAGCAAGAGTCTAATGTTGCATGTTATATCACTATCTCCTTTGCATGATCACCCTAACTGGATTCGAAACCCTAGAATATTTCTCTCCTATATTTACTCTCATTATAGTGCTTAGTTTCTTTACTCCTTTCATATTCATCTTCTTTAGTCCTAATGGATAGCCTAGTGTTTTCTCTCCTAACCCTAATCGTCTAGATAATGACTTGAGAACTATAATTCTAGTACTTGGCAGCTTCCTCGTGGGATCGATATTTTATTACTACAATAAGGCCCCGTGCGCTTGCGGGACGCTTGTCAAGTTTTTGACGTCATTGCCGGAAAAGTGTGCCAATATTAGAAATTTATTTTCAATTGTTATTGTAGATACTTTTCTTTTGTTTTTATTGTTGTATGCCACACTCGTGCAAGGAACTAGAACCATTTGACCGGGAAATTGAAAGAATTTGCCGAGCAATTCGAAGAGCTAGTCGGCAAAAAATGAACAAGTTGCCAATGAAGGGAACAACATCAACCAAGCTAACAACCAACAAAGAGCACCACATGTCAATGCTAATGTTGGTCATCAAGAAGTGATGGATGTTGTTATGAGAGAACTAACAAGAAGACATTATGGAGGAGCGAGATCAAGTCTTGTAATGCCAAGGATTGCGGCCAACAACTTCGAACTCAAATCCGACCTCATCCAAATGGTACAACTAAATCAATTTAGAGGAGCTATAAATGAAGATCCCACCTCTCATGTGAATAGATTCCTCCAAATTTGTGACACCATCAAAATAAATGGAGTAACCGAGGATGCCATCAAGATGTGACTTTTTCCATTTTCTCTCCGAGATGAAGTCCAAGAATAGTTAGACTCTCAACCTCAAGGAGTTTCAACACTTGGGATGATTTGTTTCAAGCTTTTATGTCAAGATTCTACCCATCCGGTAAATACTTCAAGTTGAAGAACGGATCAATTGCTTCAAGCAAAAGGAGAATGAAAGTTTGGGAGCGGCATGGAAAAGATTCAAGAAGTTGCAAAGACAATGCCCTCACCATCAGTTGCCGAATTGGTTGTTAATTGAAACTTTTCACAATGGATTGACACTGGCAAAGAAGTTTAGTATTGATCCTTCTTTGGCGAGTGGTTCCATCATGAACCTACCATATGCAAGAGCTTGTGACTTGTTGGATCAATTTGCCACAAATGATGAAATATGACGAATCTCCTTCAAGATGGACACAACCAAAAGATGAAGCTTACAATACCTTGAGTGCAAAGGTGGACACACTAGTGCAAATGATGTAAAAGATGAACCAAGGCAACTCAAGTCAAGTGGCAAATGTGCAAAGTATGTGTGAAGCATGTGGAGGACCTCATCAAGGTTATGAATGTCTCTAGTTAGAACAAGAAAACTTTGCGGGTAACCAACATCGGGCCAATAACCCCTACTCAAATACCTATAAATCCAGATGGATGAATCACCCTAATTTTTCTTAGGGAAATCAAGGAGGATCTTCACAACACCAAATAGCACAACCGCCACCCGAAAATCTACCAAAGCCACCATATCAACAACCATCATATCCACAACAAGGTTATCAACTGCAATATCAACTACCACATCATCCACAACCTACCCCACAACCTCAAGGTGAAAAGAAGCAATCTTGGGAAGATGCAATAGAGAAGTTGGCAAACATGACTAATGGTAGATTTGAGAAGTTTGTAAAAGGAATGGAGTTGTTGATAACCTCAAATAGAAACTTGGAATATCAAGTAGGACAACTCGTCCAATCCATCAACTCAAGAGAGGAAGAAAGTTTGCCAAGTAAGACCCAAGTGAACCCTAGGGAGCAATGCAATGCTATTGCATTGAGAAGCGACAAATCCTTGGAGCAACCACAAACCAACGGGAAGGAAAAGATGGAAGAGAAAAACGGAGTGAAAGATAAAGAGAAAGTCGAAGTTCCAAAGAAGTACATACCACCTCCACCCTATGTGCCCCCTACTCCATTTCCTCAAAGATTGTAAAAACCTAAAGATGACAAGCAATTTGAAAAGTTTGTGAAGCTCTTCAAGCAACTACACATTAATATTCCATTTGCCGATGTCATTGCTCAAATTTCAACATATGCAAAGTTTCTTAAGGAAATCATGGCTAAGAAGAGGATATTTGAAGAACATGAAACTATAGCATTGTCAGAGGAGTGTAGTGCCGTCATTTCAAGGAAGCTACCTCTAAAGCTCAAAGATCTGAGAAGTTTTTTTATTCCATGCAATATAGGGGACTTGCACATCAACAACGATTTAGGTGATTTAGGAGCAAGTGTATCTCTAATGCCTTTATCCGTTTGTAGGAAGCTTGACTTGAAGGAATTGAAGCCCACCTCTATTTCCTTACAACTAGCTGACCGGTCCATTACTTACCCCATGGGGGTGCTTGAGAATGTAATGTTGAAGGTGGAAAAATTCTTGTAGGATCTAGATGATGTTGAATCTAGGATCCCGAGAATGTTTTGATGATCACAAATTTGTAAGGGAACTTAGTTTGTACTGATGAACTTGTTGAGCTGAATTCAGTAACAGGTTGATTCAAGTTCAAAAGTGGTTAAGCTGAATTCTGTAACAGGTTGATTCAAGTTCAGAAGTTGTTAGGTCGACCAAAGCTAAAAGAACGATTGACCTATGCACACGACAGACATTTCATAAGAAGCATAGGTGTGCAGCGGTCGTCATAAGAATATAGAGAGGTCGACCGATATTGAAGG
>LTAE01008534.1:4067-20375 GCA_001647135.1 Pontederia paniculata | reverse complement strand
TGGGGAGAGGGGAAGAATTCTCTTACCTAGGGCCGGCCACATAATTTCAGAATAATAATCTGTGGCTCCACCCCTAGGGATTATTTATAACCCAAGAGTCCAGGTTTATTGGACGGTCACTGAATATTTCATATTTAAATTAATTAGGAAATAACTAGGATTCTGATTTTTATTTCCTAGTTATGAGAATATATTTGGAGGAGATAAAATCTGAGAGGATTCGAATTAGAATTTGAGTGTTGGGATATTTGGAAATTTGGAAATTTTTGGGGAGTTACAAAAATAAATTCAAGCAAAACCTAACAAAGACTTTGTTGGCGCTTCTGATGCTTTGGACACTCGGTCGTACTTCCATAGCCATATGTTGCTTTTCTCCTAAGTCATCGCCTGACTGCTAACGTATAGAGTTCTATTTCTCGGATAGTAGACTTTGGGTAGCAAGTGAATTTAAAGTTCGGCGAAAATATCACGTCATAAGACAAAGAAAATGACGTAGCGATGTGGCAATGACACAGTCACCTAAGAAAAATGCTAGAAAGTTTTCCAATTCCAATTAATTTTATCCGTCCCGGATGGCAGTCGAGGCATCACAAATAATGAAGATTCTCAACATATATAAAAAATCAAATTCCATACTATATATACTTAGAAAATTTTTCTTGACGTACTCCAAGCATTGCAACTCAAGACGAACATCAAATTACTTGAGATCACTACAAAAAAATAATGAATTTGTGATGAACCAATATATCACTCAATTTGAATCGAAATTTGAGACGAAAAAAATACATTCTTCATAATTTGCAACGGCAAATAAGATCGACGTAATTTAGATTTTAAACGGACAAAAATCTCTCATAGTTCGCAAGGAAAAATTGATCCGTCGAAAGTCTGTCACGATTTGCGGCAATGAAAAAGATGGATGCAAACTGTGATGGTATACAGCGACGACGATTTGCGGGAATTTCATCTACCATAGGGATTTGTGGCTGTTTATGACCACCGTAAATTGGTTGTGGCAATTGTAAACCGCCGCATATTGCAGCTGTTAAGACCGCCAAAGTTGATGACACCTATGACATCTCCTATAATACACTTGTGAATTAACATTACTTGTGTGTTTGTGTGAGATTTTTTTGTTACAAATTTCATTCCAAAAGACCTCTACAAATTGTCCACTCCTTTTCTTTCCTCTCATTGGGACTCCCATGAAATTATCTTCCTCCGACAAAGAATCTCTCGTGCTTACCTCAGTAAAGGTATGTTTCTTCGGCCATCTTTTTCGTCATCCATGTGTGTGGCAGTCACACAGGGCCATGAAGGGCAAGATGTGCCTTGGGTGGCCACGCAGAGGCAGAGGCGCATTTGACTTCTCGCAGCTGCATATGCATTATTAGGGACGCATTTAGAGGCATCCTTATGTTGGTGATACTTTTTATAACATAGTTGAAAGTGTTCTTACGTTATGGACATTTACTAACGACGCATATAAATGTGTTTTTATGTTAATAATATATATTAACAACGTATTTAATTGTGTCCTTGAGGTATCAACGATTCATAAAGATATATTCTATAGTGTTTCAATGTTAGAAACGTTAGATAAAGACACGTTTATTTGCGTCCTTTTTTTTTTTGGGACACTAAGTACTGGGACGCTTTTTGTAGCGTCGGTGAATGTGTTAAGGAAGTATACATGCGTTTCTAATGAAGTAAATATACGTCCTTAGATGACTATTTTGTTGTAGTGATCTTTTTATCTTGTGAAACATCAAGCATGATCTATAAATATGAAGCTTATATTTAGTCATACTTTGATCTTTTGGACATCTTTTTATCTTTTTCGTACTCTTGAACTCTTTTGATATTATGAGTTCCCTTGATATTATGCCAACACTAAACTAGAATATTTTTTTTATCACAAATCCAATATTTGGTTTCACATCAAGATCAGATTCAGATTCTATTTGTGCTCATGTGGATAATTAAGATTTTGTTGGCAAAGCGGGATTCTATTGTTGAGCAATGCAAAAAGCATTTTCCACATATTTTTGCTATTACATAGTAATCTGATCATCAAAAGATGGGTCTACCTATTTCTTCCCTGAAACAATCATTAAAGATATTTTCCTTTTTTTTTCTATTATATAGTAACCTAATCATTCATTGTTTTTTTCTAAAACTATTAATGATCAATTAGGACATTTCAACTCCATAATGTCATTGTTCAAACTGATGTTTTTCTGTTTACTTTTTTGTTGCTCTTTCCTGTAGTGACTTGATGCATGCATTTTACAACATATTTTAGGCCTTACATTAGGCATGATTTTGAGTCATTTCACATAACATGCATCTATTTCTATCTTTACTTGTTTATATTTGTTCAAGTCCAAAATCTACTCTTATTTGGTGTTATTTTGTAGAAAATTATTTGGAGAGGCGAAGAAAGGGTTGGAAGCACCTGAATATCGAAAAAGAACATGCTCACGAAGAAGAAATCAACACCCCAAAGTCATCACAGTCGTGACAGCCTATTACAGGCCGTGATTAAGTGAAATTTGCTGAAGGAAAGTTCATAACGAGTCGTTAAGATCATATCACGACCTTTACCGAGGCGCTACAACTCCAGCATTATGGGTCGTGATGACCTATTACGGAACGGTGGCTATCACGACCGCAATGCCAATATTGCGACTCTTACAGAGCAGCCGCCACAACAATAAGATTTATCACGGATTGTAACATCTCGATATGGCTCGTGAAGGCAAATATCACAAAGCGTCACCTCATATCATGATTGTTACAGAAGCGGTGGATTACAAGTCATCAGATTCATTACGGGCCGTGATCATTACATACGGGCCGTAAGAGAGAAGAATTCAAGAGCATGGTTATTCAGTGTTCGAGTTATGGGCCATGACATGTCATTACGGGCCGTGACGACTTGTGCAACCGTGAAGAAATCTATACTTACAGGTGTGATATCGTGTATCACGAATAGTGATGAAGGTATGTAGATTTATAAATTCAAGATTTTGATATGATTTGACGATCAGAAAGTTTGAAATTTTATCGAAGACTTTAAAGATTGGATTATATCATATTTATGAGGATTTGGATAAGTTTTTATTGGACTTTCATCATCACCATTGATTGAAAGGCAAAATTGATCCAAGGGTCCACATGCAACATCATCCAACCCTAGGAAACCCTAGAGTGAGAGATGCTAGGTTGGGGGATACGATGCTACGCTAGAGAATTAGAGCCATTAACCAGAGCAAGAACGTTAGAGAACAAAAGCTATTCCGAGGGACTACTGAGAAGGAATCAGGATCATACATCCGTTAAGGAGTTGTTTGGCATCTTCTTAACATCTAAAGGAGTAATCTCTTGTTCCATACTTTGTGGGACGAAATATTTTCTATAATTGCGACAGCCTATTCTGAATGTTCTCTATATTAATTTGTATTCTTTAATATTAGTGCTACAAAAGAGCTTATATAACTTTTGAGACTAAGTTAAATCATTTCTTCATGAACATGTTTGTTTGAGAATTCTGAGTGATTTATTGATCATTAACTATGTAGTGTGGTCAACATATTTGCAATTCATGTCCCGCGATTCTGATCTGTTAAGGACGTTATCATTTGTAGTCTGTTAGGCCAACCCGTTAAGGTGATTTAATAGTCTAGGGAGACATCTTACTGCATCTTGTATTTTATTCTTGAGGATAGACCAGTTAAGAGGTATTTTTTGAATTGTTTAATACAAGATAGTTTAGTTACCCGTTAAGAACATTTATAACTTGGATTTGCCTAATCATATGAAGACTCAATAATTGATTTTCATCTTACATACATTTGTTGTATAAGGTCCTGAGTATTCAAGTATTGTCCAAGCCCTAGTCATCATCACATATTACTACTCTTATTACTTATATTTATATATTATTAATTCTCTAAAACACCAATCCTGAAATCAATGTTATCTCCTATTATTCCGAAAATATGATTAGATAGTTAAATAATTTCTCGTGAGATCGACAACCTTACTCTTAGACTCTATTACTTGAACGACTAGTACACTTGCTAACATCGATTTGCCTGTGGTCACATTTTTTTGCATCATGACTCAAGATATACATATTGTACATTCCGAGCATGTGGCTCCTACAATTCAAATTTCGCAGCACTGTATTCCTTAAATCTCCAATACACTACTTAACTAGTAGTCATGATTCATGATATTTTTAGACATGTACTTTGAACCAAAGAGTACTAAACAATACAAACAATTGTTCATGGAATAATCAATATAACTACACATCATAAGCTTATCAATATAATTGTCCATGGCCTGATGGTCTTTAAGAATCAGGACAACTACATGGATTTTTAATATGTTATATGGTGTCCCAAAAACTTGAGTGCATTCCAGAATGTGTTTCCAGGATTGGTTCCTCCAAAAGTTTGCAAAAATTGGTCAGCATTTAAGAATTTACGAGAACAACCATGCACAATCTTTTTTTTTGAAACCATGAAATCCAACCATGAAGTCCACAAGTGTTGTATATCACAATAATTAATGTTGTAACAAGTTCAATCTTGCATGAACATTTGTGTACAAACTACAATAATAATACAACGATCACATTGTTACAACAAACTTCTTGACACAAAAAATTACAACTTCACTAATCACGAAAGTACAACCTTAACGATAAACACGCATAAAGGCCACAACAATAAACATCACTAATACGACTTGATTAGTACATAACTTAACTACAAATGCCAACACGAGAAACCCTATAATTATTTTAAGCCTTTTGTGCTCCACCGAAAGTCGTGCTTCCAAATCATCCACCTTCTTCAATAAGTCATTGATGACATTCTTATAATGTTGTGAAATAGATGAATCCAACCATCGAAAATAGTCGCAAGCTCCAATCCGCTAAAAACAAAAAAGTGACAATATTATTCATAACTTAATTTCAAAAATAAATGAAAAAAATATATGGAAAAAGAAATTGCACATCCCATAATTTCGGCATCCATAGAATCTACGACCAGGATTCGCCTATGTCCAAGAAACCTTGATGACTACTTCAACTTGACATTCACATCTAAATAGAAATTGAAATAGAATAATTGTAATAAAAATTAAAAATGACATCGATGTATAATATGACTACTTCAACTTGGCATTGACATCTAAATAGCAATTTCTAAAGCTTGTACATAAGAATTACAATGAGTCTTATTCTTCAAACATAAAGAAAATATGTGCTAGATAAAATATAACCTATACTAAACAAATGATAACTTGTAGAAATATTAGAAAATATGAACAAATGATAATTGTCCTACAAGTATTAAAAAACATGATCAAATGATAATTGTGCAACCAAGAACAATATGAAAAAGGAAATTATTACCTAAAGATATTATTATAACACTCATTTTGAGGCCTACAATTGACAACTGATCAAATGATAATTAAGCTCTACAAAAGAACAAATCAATAAATAAGAGGTAAAAAATGATAAGAGAAAAAAAACATGAAGTTGAAAAAATAAATCAGTAAATAAGATAAAAAACAAATCTAACACAACACCAACTTGATAAGATACAAAATTCTTGTAACAACCAGATGACATGCTCCTAACTTTAATTTCCATCCATCATAGCACGCACCCACCATGTGACATAATTCAAGTAGACCTTACAAAATTCTTCTAGCTTAGCACACAACTATAGAGAGAGAAATGCGGTGGCAGCATGGAGGCTTCTGGTGAGAGAGAGAGAGAAGCGTGTGGCAGCGGAGACGACGACGAGAGCGGGGACGACGGAGCGTGGTGGTGTCACAGAGCGGATACGAAGAGGGCAGGGTTGGCGGCATCACAGATCGGAGATGGCAGCAGCGGCGACAACAAAAGCGGGGACAACAGGGCAAATCGGAGACGTAGTGCAACAGCGGCGCGAAGTAGAGGCGATGGTGGATGAGAGAGACAGACCTGAGAGGAGATGGCGACAGGAGTGGAGTTGACGGCGGAGTAGGGTGCAGCAGCAGCGGAGCGGGTGGATCGACGGTGGTGGCTGTGAGGCGATGGCGTTGGAGGCGACGACAACAATGGAAGGGAGGAGAGAGAAATTCTTCCCCCTTTTAAACTAGGGTTTTTTAAGAGATGATGTGTGGATAAAATTTGAATCATTCCGGCTAAGATTGAATAGTTACTTCTCTATTTTAATCGAATAAAATTTGTTGCTCCTCAATTTTAGTTGAATAAAATTCAGCCATTGATATAGAATCAATGGCGGAGATTTTGAACCACACAAGGTGCACAGCAATATGCTATGCACCCCCATTAACCTCTTATTAATATGGCATTTTGAAGGATGTGATTGAGTCAGTGAAAGAGTTTATCCTTTTATTATTTCTTCATCAGTGATACAAGTTTATTATGTCAGTTATCTAGAGAAGTTGAAGGGACAAAGTCCAACATTTGTGGTAATAAAAACTAGAGCAAAAAGTTAGGTGGAAATTGAATGTGCTTTAGAAGTTGTATTTCAAAATGACTCGGTGACTTTCGTGGAGTCTATTATGGACACTGAATTAATTGAAATTTACGTGAGGACGATCAATTATTTGATGATGTTGAAAAGATATCGATCTCAACGAAGAAGATGACCTCACTAAAGAAGATGAATATGAAGCGTCTATCATCTTCAACAAATGAATTATATAAATATGTTATAACTATCAGAATGATTAGTAATTATTATGTAGCAAAATTTTGTATTTGTAAAATTTTAATTTGTATTACAAATTTTGTATTTGTATTAGCAATGCATTTTCATAAAGTTGATGAATTATCTGACCACTTATCCTCACTAGACAAAGTTCGTGAAGTTATTTCCTATCTAGTTTTACCTTCTTATGAGTGCAATATCATTGTTGTTTGTTTGTATTAAAATTTTACAATCATCTTTATGTGTTTTAAAATAATTTTGTTTGGTTATAAGAGCCTTCAAACATTAGGAGTTAGTTCCCCAATTACGAATATCATCAATCTTTAGATGAAGATGCAACACAATATCATTCACCTTAGTCTTTTCAGATTATATTTGGTGAATTTAAGAAATAAATATTTCTACTAAATATTTTAAATTTCATATTATTTCTTTCTATAGGTGTTTTCAACATTTAAAAAAAGAAAGGGAAAAAAAAGAAAAAGTTATTGCATCATCTGGTCATCCCATGAATGAGATTGAAAAAGTAAGAGAAAATCCAACAAGAGGCATATGAATATTTGAAGGATGTCCATCGATTTATTTTGAAGACGAGTTCTTGGAAGCCACACTGTTATTGTCGATGCACCAACACAACTACCAAATAATTATATTCGAGATGTTAGCACATTCAGTCAACAATTTAAAGCATATTTACAACTCGATGGATATTCATAGTAATTTAAATATTCGTTAATATAAATTTATTTTTGTGTCAAATTATTATTTTTTTGGCTCAAGTAGCTGGGTTTGGGGTTAGCATTAAGGCATTTTTTGGCACACCTTTAAAATAGCATCTACAATAGATAATAGTATGTTGGCCAACACGTTATTTAAGGTATTTTACAAGCATAATTAATAATAGTGACAAACGATTGAAACTCAACGTTTTGATATGCTTAAAAAACCAACATCTAGATAGCTACAATCATATTAAAATTTATTTTCATATATACCCTCAAAATATTTTAATATTAATTACTATTTATATGATACATTTATTTTTTTTATACTACATGATCACTTATTATTTATCATTATTTTATTAACTTATAAATCATTTAGTCAACTATTTATTTTATTATTATTTATTAATAGTAAAATAGTGAAAATAAAAATATGTTATTTAATTTATGATACATATATTAATGTAAATATTTAAATAATTATTTATGCCCTTTTTAGTCATTTTATTTATTGATTGATTCAAACGTTGTATTTGTTAAACATTTTTATTAAATATAATAATTAACTAGGTACTGTTAATCGCTAATCGTTATTCGATGTTAATTGCTTGTACACATCAAACAAAACCTAAATGTGTTGTCCCTTTGAAACTTGTCCTTGTTGCTTTCATTAAAGTTTAATCAACATATACACGATTAATCTTGACTTTCTTGAAAAGAAATACTTAATGCCACAAGACAAATATGATTTAGAAAATTTTAGATTTGTTATATTATTCAATGTAATTCAATAAATAATAATTATATTCTAATTCATCATTTTTTGAAGGCAAATATTTGTGGGATGCCGAGAACAATGAAATCAACCAATCACACAAACTACATAGGAGGGAGTCACACCAAAGTCAACTCGAGAACTTTGGAGCAAACATATTTGCATGTATAAAACTCATGAGTATGGAATAGGATCATCTATGACTTATTCTTAGGATCAGCGTGCAAATATGTGTAAAGCTATTCAATTGAAGAGCTACAACGATGTGTTGACGAATAACTTAAATAATGGGATGATTTATGACAACAATGATTTATAGAAATGTCCCAACAAATGAAATATAGATGCAACAATAAATGCAAAAATAATTGTTGTTGGAGTTGGCGAATACTTCAGGACCTCTTATTTCTCACATGGGGTACGCCCACGTGAGCTTAGGGGAACTGGAGTATTACCCAACTACACCTGACCCCTATGCATGGAAAGGGGGGGAGGGTTTGGGGGCACTGCCCCCCCCCCCCTCTCGACGGGGTTCCGCTGACGTAGCCCTTACTTCAGATGGGTTGAGACTTTTATTTAAGCTGGCCCGTATGGTGCGGATTAAGAGATTCTCTATTTGTTAGGATTTTGGACTCATATATATATTGCTCTTATTTCAGATGTGATGTTGAGCGGTTGTAACGAAAAACAATAATAGTGAAATGGTTTTGCAGGACGTAGCCCCTAACTAAAGGATGAACATGGTAAATTTGTGTGTGTTCTTTATTATTTCTGCATTTCTCTTTGTGATCTTCTACTTGTGTTCTCGAATTTCCATCAATCGCAAGAGCATATGAAACAAACTCGACGAGTGAAAAGAAAAGAAACAAAAAATGATAAAATAGATGATGAATAGGCAAGTGTTTGCTAATAAAGATATAGAAGAAGATAATGGTTTGCAAAATACATTTCTATTTTTTATTTATTATTTTATTTTGTTATTTATTTGTTTACGACGGATGCATAATCCCTCTCAATTTGAGACAAACTGACTGTTTGTCTTAAATTGCGGTAGAATTTTCGTCACAGTTTGAAAAAAAAAGGTTCATTTTCACACGATAATTCAAAGTCCACTACAAATTCATATTTGTGATTGACTTATATTTGCAAACGAAAATTTCACCACAGATTTGTTATTTTCTTGTAGCAAAGTTCAATCCGTAGCCAATGTGCATAACCATTAGTATCACATGGATTGGAGGATCAACGCCGATTCTCGAATATTGGGGTAGCAGCCGAAAAAAAAATCAAGTTAAAAAATTGACTTAAGTAAAATTATACTATGTGTCATCTTTGCTCCGTGCTCTTGTAAATATTCACTTCATGGTAGATCCCAATACAATTATTTTTTTATTGAACTAGATTAAAGTCACTTAAGAGCACTTGGATAACTAAGACTCGAATTTGAAACTATATACAGTAAGAGCTCTTAAATATCTCTATATTTATATCTTTATATGGTTCGTAAGACCCACAAAATTAAGCATGTGATTTAGATATATTGATGAGATGTTAATACTAAAAAAACAACATATTCATATCAACTTATTTATGTATCAATATTTTTTGTCTTGCCTTGATGAATTGCATTTACGAACACATCAAAGTGTAAAAATAAATGAAGAGTTTATTTGGAATGAAAGAATACTTCGGGAATAACTATATTAACAATGGCAATCAAGTTGTTGACAATTCTTATGCAATTCAGTTTAAGTTGGAGCAAATTAATTAACTACAAATGATATTGTTTGAGGGAGTGTTTAGTTACAGGTGGAGCCATTAGTAGCTATTTATCAAAAATCACCAACAATTATATTTTGATATTTTCTCATATGATTTATATTTAAGAGTTTTGCAAAGAGTTGTTATTCACATAAAAAATCTTGATTATTCATACAATGCTTATTCTTTTTATAGGTCACATTTTTTCCGTGCTCTTTTGGAGTAGTCAATTCGTAAAGAATATCATTTATAATTTGTGGTCTCAAACTCAAATTTTTCATTTTTTTCTGCATATATTTTTATTTTTAGATGTTCTTTTTATATGCTAGACTGACTCTTCTTAGGAAGAATTGTAACATATCAGACATTAGTAAAAAAAAAACACAAAAGAAATAAAAAGATAACGATAATACTAAGGTGGAACTCATATTTCATTAACTCACACCTTAAGTAGCTGCCATCTCATTTTACCATCTAAATCTTAAACCTTACGACAACCCCTCCTCTATATTAACTTGGTGACTACAACAAAGAGAACAAAATGAAAGAATGATAAGGGGTTGGCCAAACCAAAGAAGAAAGGAGGAGTGACTCACTCCATAGAGTTGATGTTGGAGGCTAAAGGGTTGGAAGAAGGAAAAGAAAAGAAAAAAGAAATTAAGTTGTAAAATGTATGCAAAAGCGATAAAAACCTCATTTGATTTCTACACTAATGGACTTGCACCCTATTAAGTAGGGTACACCATGTACCCTATCATCTGGACCATTGAATCTAAGATGTGTAGTTAAAAATAAATAGTTTATTTAAAATTCATATTTTTTACTTATTTTTCAACCAAAAATCTCAAATTCAATAGTTCAGAAAATAAGATACACGGTGTACCCTACTTAAATAGGGTACACTTCTATTAAATTCTTGAGTTAAACATAGACTAATTTGAGTTAAACATATAATCGTAAGAGTAGATTATGATGTAACACCGACGAGTTGAAAAAAAAGGGGCCAACACAAACTATGTCCGACTCGGTTGTGGGTGTGTTGCATTAAGAAGATTAAATCTTACTTTTATTGTATTTCATATATCGAGCTTTCATTTCATTTTTATTTGAAATTCTAGATTCCTCTATATAAACTTAAGGCATGAAATTGTTTTTTTTCTTAGATCATTATTTTCTCACAACTATTATGATTTTTTTTTCTTTCTTCTCTTTCGTTTATTTGGATTAGAGATAAACCACATTCATCATTTCTTCTCGACATCATCTTCCTCCAAGTTTCTTGCTCAAGACCGCATCAGGAGGAGTTGTCAAAAATCAACATCAACCGAGGGAAGAAGAAAATGACTCATTACAATGGAGGGTCAAGGAGAATGAGCTAGTGATGGCCTAGCTAGCCATACTGTCGTTGGGAGAAATCAATAATCTTCTATGCACTAGTAAAAAAACTCATTATTGATTATAATAAATGACAAATTAGACAAAGATAAATAAAGAAAAAAACAAATAGTCTTAAGTTACATATTGAGGACTTGAACATATTGCATACCTGAGATAATAGGTATTATAATGCAGTTCATATTCTTATCACGATTGATTTAATGTAATGAAAGGAACATATGCAAATTATATAAAAAAGGTGAATAATAAGTAAAGTAAACAAACTATAATTAAGAAAACTTTATGCATGGCCTGACCAAGATGAAGCATATTTTTTTCTTATTTATTTTTATATAGATATGTTTTATCCTATTGTTTATAGGCTTTATATAGTGGGCTTCATCACCCCACGAGAGAATTATCTCTGTTGCATTTGATTATGCAAGTGCCAAGATTCTAAATAAATTATGATGACACATGTGATGATGGTTCCTTGTTTATTTTTAGGATTATTTTTAATTTTCTCCCTTAAACTATGACATATCTACCAGCATAGCCCCTCAATTATATTATTATCCACTTAGCACCATTAAAATTATCTGACATTTAATCCCAAAAGTAAGGTTTGACATTTTTTCTATCATTTTATTTATTTTTAAATTGCTAAATTATTATTTTATTCTTATTTGATTAATTGATCAAAGACAAATAGTCTTAGTCTTGCTCAAGAATATAAAAAGGAGAGCTTGCAATTGGATTAAAAAAATAAAATTGAAGTCGAAGAATAGTTTGAAGTAAAAAATAATACTTAAAAAATAGAAAAGTTAAAGTTGGATCTTAAATATACTAAGAACTATGAGAAAATGTATATTATTAGATAAGAATATAAAAAAATAATTTAACAAAGGTAAAATAGTAATTCAATAATTTAGAAAAAATAAAATAACATAAAAAATAATGGTATTTATTTTTTGGAGTTAAATGTCACTATTCGAAAAGTTTAAAGGTGCAAAATGAATAATAATATAGTTCAAAGGTTATATTGATAGATATATTATAGTTTGAGGGGGGAAAATGAAATTAACCCTTATTTTTATATAGATATGTTCTATATATTATTTATGAACTTTACATATTGGACTCATTGCTCACAGGTGAATTGTCTTCACTATATATGATTATGCATGTAAGCAAGATTCTAAATAGATGATGATGATGCATGCTCCTAATGAGGTGGTTTGCACATGACATCGGTACTAAATAAATTACATTGGTCCAGTTATAAGGATTAATTAACTCTAATTGATTAGTGGTTTTATTATTGAGTGTAGTAGAATGTTATAATCTTTCGTTTGAACTCATGTATTAGATTTTAATTATGCAATATAGTTTATATTTCATCTTAGGCATCCACTATGATATGTTCATTATATTGATCAATCAATTGCTCAAAAGTTAAATTAAAGATGTAAGTCCGTAGCATTTTTAAAAGAACATTATCTCATGTGATGAGATGCACTTTTAGGAACATTACATATTATGGCATTCCATAAATGATTAGAAGAACCTAACAATTAACAGAAATTTCTAATTTATACTCTTGAGATGCTTCGATTGAAGAAATGAAAATATGTTAGAATTTGATGGCATTTATTCCAATAGAAGTTTGGGTTGATATTTATTAACAAAAGTTTATGAAACTAATATGGAATAATCCAGTTAATTCTAGATTCCAAAGAATTTGGAATGATGGAAAATAATATCCTACAGAATAAAATATGGAAAAAATGTAAGCCATTGTCTTACTATTAACAAAAGCATCGAGGTTGGTTTAATAATTACACCAAAATTCAGATACAATTTTGATATCTAAATATCTTATAATATATTAAGCAAGATTTTGAACTTAATTTGAATTACTTTCAAAGGAATTGTGTGTAGGAAGACATAAAATTTATAATATGCATGTCTTAAGATGCCAAATGTTCGAATAGAAACTAAATGCATGCTATTACGAAATTTTATACGAATGAATTATAAGAAGAAAATAATATGAAATATATATGAATTAAACTTCGCAAAGCTTAGTGTCAATAGAGAATGAGATTGAGTAAATAAAAGGCATATACTATGGGTTATGAATTTTATATCCTGTGTTACTCAAACTGTCAAGTATAGAACTAGAACCAATATTATTTTAGGAAATTTACTTTCACGACAAATCTAAATTGATATTGCTTGGGTTTACAAATGTCAAAGAGGCGAAAGATTGATAAAAAAATGTCAAAAGTATGTGAATTTTTTTTACTATTATTTAATTTAAAGACTGATTTTCAAGATTAACTAGTAAGATTCATTATATTCTATTCATATAATGTGTCAAGTTGTGGGTGTTAAATGTTTATGAAGCATACATTGATTGACAAATGATGTTTGAAGTGCATGACAAGCTTTATGATGTCTGATGTAAGAAAGAAGAATGCACGCATGACAAGGCAAATGGTTGAATAAAGAATTATGTGATATATTATTGTATTAATGGATTTAAGAATGAAATATGTGTTATTAAGCCTCAATATGTAAAATTGAAAGAAATATTCAATTGGATGCCTATACAGGTAGTTAAAAGGTGTCTTTTAAGTGTGGTGAATGATTGGCCATTGCCCTCATACACATGATGATCCATAATATGGAACACTCTTCAATATGATGCATTATCATCGAAGTAATTGCATTATGTTACTTACCATGTTGTTTGCTTATAAAATGGTATTTATGATTAGGTCGATGATGATTGTGGTAACGTTATTTTTCTATGTCATTCAAGCATAAAGACACTTATGATTGAATTAATGGTGGTTGCTATATTAACCAAAAATGAATAACGTAATGATGAATGGCATGAATATGTATGAATATGAAGAAATCAATTACATATTTAAAGAGATCGAAAATGTTATGTGCTGCAGTTAGAAATATTGTTTATTATACTAAAAGAAAACACGCTAGGAGTGCCAAGATGATGTTAAATGGGATAAAACTATGTTACATATATATTTAATTGACTATATGTTAATTGCTGTAAGTGCATGTTATTGTTATTTATGAATATATCGTCATTGATACTTTATATGTTGTGGATTGAGCATAAGGCTCACAAAAAATTATTCCTTCCTTGCATTGAATCCATGCACGCACATTAAAACTTTGATATAATAAGAATAATAATAGAGATGTCCATGTCATCAATCGTTGCACACTATCGGGTCTTAGAGTAAGATTATCAAAATTCATATTTAGAGTTAATTAATTTATAATTAATTTATATGCTTTCTCATGTTAATCAATAGTAAGCAAGAAAATATTTAATTTATGCTTATTAATTTTCTGATCGTAGATCAAGAATCATAGAGATTCAGTCACTCTCTTGTCACACGTCGAATATCAATTCCACAGAAAGTGTTTTTTAGGTTGTTAAAAAAAAATTAGTTTTTCTAATTGTCACCATAGTTGAAAAAGTTTTTTCTCTTATTAGACTCTGTTGTCCCATGCCCCACGCTTAACTATAGTGGAAAATATTTTATATTCAAAGATATTCGAACTCAAGACCTCCTTAAACGAGAATGACTTATCACTTCACACTCATCCTCTTGGTAAAAGAATCAGTTTTTTAATATTATTGTATGAGAATATGAATGTAGTATACATCTAGAGAATATTATCATGCTATGAACGATTTTCAATAATTTTTTTATATATTTTTTAAATTACATATGTAAGAACTTTGATAGTTTTCTTTCATTTATTAATAATAGACAAAGAAAATAATTATAAAAACTTAATTTTATAGGGAGAATAGTTGATGCTCGGAATTTAGTTATATATAGATTTTATTTATTTGTATGGTCATACTTTTTCCAAAAGAAGAAAAAGGCAGACTGTTTTCGGTTGATAAAAGTCTACAAACCTTTTAGCCTTCTAGTGGAGATAACTATAAGAAGCCCATCTCTACAAAGAAATGGGCCCAATTAATCATAATATATTAAATGGGCTTCTATCAAATAATTAAAACTATTACAGCATTTTTTTCAAAAAGATATGAGCTGATAAACGGTTTATAACATGAGGTCTTTTATAATGTTAAATGGTTTAGTATAAAGGCATAAGGTTTCAGAAGATCTATTCTTGACCTAACACCAGTTGATATTTTTTCATCCAATTTTCAACTCCTGTAAGGGAGTCTTTATTTTTCCTTTCTATATCCAAATACTTAAGAAGTATTTACTACATTACTTCTTAACATTATCAGATAATATATTATCTAATAAAAAGATTATAACCTATTAGATTACTAATAATGTACATTACCCTGTTTACTACCTATAAGTAATCAAAGTGGTAATTCATATTATCATATTTATTTATATAATTACTAAATAATATACATCATTTTATAAAAATACTCTTTATAAAATATTATTAAATTAAAATTTTTGTATTATTGAATTAAATTATAAGTAATTAATACCCTCCAAAGTAAAATAATAATGTATTTAAGTATTATTAACTTAAATTATAAACTCACGAATTGATGTATTTAAGTAACTAATACTCCCCAAAGTAAAATAATAATAAAATAATCTTTATAATTAATAATAATAATTTATAAAAAATATTAATCTAATTAATAATACCTATAAATAATAATTAGTTCTATATTTTTAATTCATAATATGATCCTAATAATATAATTTTATTTAGATAATATTTATTATGATAATTAATTTATAATAGTAATAATAATAATAATAATAATAATAATAATAATAATAATATTTATTATTATTATTATTATTATTATTATTATTATTATTATTATTATTATTATTATTATTATTATTATTATTATTATTATTAT
>LTAE01008533.1:8151-20382 GCA_001647135.1 Pontederia paniculata | reverse complement strand
CATTCTTCTTCAAGCACGTGAGGAACTCCAAGAACCTCAACCTAAATTCTTCGTCGTTCACACAGGTAAATCGATTAGAAACATGGCTTACCTATTAGATACATTATAAGAGTTTGATTTGGGGATTTTGATGAGGTTGCAACGGGTTCACCTCTCGGATTTTGTTGGTCGCTTCTAAAGGAACTCTCTGGCGTTGCATCCTCGCCACACAAGTTGGATGCTGATTTTTGTGGATGTGCGAATCGCGGACGCCGGGAGAGACGAGCACGCGTGACATGCCTCTTTCATCTTTCACTTCTTATCTCCGGTACGCCATCGCTGGAACTGAAGGGATCTCGAGAGCGTTCTTCTCTGCTCTGATTTTCATCTTTACGCCGCGTGTGTCATCGCTAGACACCATCGAGTCCGCTACGCCATCATTCTATACGACATTGGAGCTGGGAGAGACGATGGTTGAGTGACACGCCTTCCCTGTACTTCCGGTGAGTGTCTACTAGATACGATTAGTTGATTCACCGTCATTTTCTCCGTTTCGATTGTTACCTCATCGTGCCATCATCCTCTACAGACATAACATCATTGAGAACAAAGCGGATGACTACTATATGATTCCTTCCTTTCTTCTTTTGCTTGTCAGTGAGGGTCGATGACTTGGTTATTGATTATGCTTAATTTATATTTATAAGTGTATACGTATGCCTACTGATAAGTTCATGGTAAGTGTTAGACTAAAGACATCTTAAGATGAACATAACTAAATGGGTCAGAGATAATATTGATTAGAACTTGGTTGATTGCCAAATAATTGATCAATTTTTTGAAATTAATCTGATTTATTAACCTGATTTATTGTAAATAAGTTGATGTTTAAATACAATGTTTATATGATTAATGGTAATTGGTCTGTTCTATTAATCTGATGGTGGTAATTGCCGAATAGTTTCAGCTATGTATATAAATAGGCAACTATGTAAAGATAACTTGGTGCACACCTACGTATAACTTTTAGATATAAAACTATAAATAAAAAGGGATGCACTTATGCATGTGTATATGTGGATGTTGATTTAATCCTATGTAAATAATAATGTAATTGATGTCCTGATAGTGCAGATAATTACATATATGTTTATATGCTAATTGCTAATTAATCTTTACAAGGAAAATGGTACAATTATTGTTTGGGGTCCACATACATATAGTGTATTCCGTCAGTGAATATTAGAGACTCTAATGGAAAGTAATTACATGTGTGATTAGGACCTCATATCGTTGATCGGCTCGGACGCGAGAGACTCGACGAGGTCAGACATAGCCGAGGTGAGTGGAACTTTCCATAAACCTAGAGAAATACCACATCGTAGTGGTCCAATATATTCATTTCATTAGCTCACTTGATTGATTATGTTAATGATGTGATGATCGTTTGAGCTATTGTTATGATACATGGGTTCAATTTTTCGATGTTTTTCATATGAATTGTTGTACTTGATTTGTTTCGGGATTTATGGATGATGTTTTATCTAAAAAACCAAAATATTTGAAGCTTTTATGCTTGTGTGCCATAAATCTGGAATGATAACCTAAGTCTGAGCTTCGAGAAAATTATTTCGAGAAACTATCATGATATATGTTTACATCATGCATGTGCATTCAGAACATGCACGGTAGCTCACTTGGAGTGATGAGATGATGATGATGATTATGATGGTAGCTCTTCCTCATGTGGCGAACGATAGCTCGCATGATCGAGGTGATCTACATACGGTATGGTGACGAGAGAGTCATTTGCGGGCACGAGCGACGACTGTGTGAGTTGTTTGACCTCTCGTGGAGGATGAGATGGAGTCATTTGTGGATGCGATTGGCGCGAGCTGTTTGACCCACTCGTGATTAATAAGATGAGATACATGTATGGTGGATGTGAGATGTACTCACGGATGGCGATGTGACATGACACGTAGTAGTACAGTTCATACATAGTATACTTTGATCCTGCATTTGATTGTAAGTATTTTTCCATATATGAAGCTATGTTGTAAATTTTGAATGTGTTCTTGTGATGGATTTGTTTTTCGAATGGTTTAAATATTTTATGGATCCATTATTTCACTCTTTGAGCCATTTATGCCCATCCCTCTTATTATTGTTGTTTTGAAGGTGAGGAGAAGGAGTTACTCCTCGAGGATTGATGTTATAGCTCTTATGCATTCTCGTCGGGCTAAAAAGGGAAAATAATTAGGTTGTGGTGTGTATATGAGAGTTTGAAGAGGTGTAGACTTATATTCTCGTTCATTCTTGTCATATTCATAAATTTTTACCTATTATTTGGACTCATGTGGTTGTTTATTTGTTATTATGTGTCGGAGTACTGTGAACTCCCTATTAGGGCATCTGGCCCTTGACTTTTGTTCATTGTATTCCATTACACTTTATATTATTCAGGCTTGGCCTTTTATGCCTATTGTATATGTCGCATGGACTAGTTTTTAGCAAAGATCATACCAAAATTTTCAAAAATCCTAGAGTTAGCCTATTTTGAGTCGTTAATCTGCTATATTGACTATTAATTATTAAAATTTAAATTTGAATTAGTAGAATGACTGCAACACCCTTGCCACGTCCCGAGAATCGGGTTTGGGGCGTGACAAGTTATGGTATCAGACCCCAGGCTTTAGGTCCAATGCAAGGATGTGGGTAGAGTCGGGGTTAAAATTTAAAGAAATTGCATGTGCTTGCTTGATATAAGCATGTGTGCTTATATATGTGTATGCTTGTTGCATAAGTATTTTTATTGATTTTAATTTGTGATTATTTATGCTAGAATTGTATATTGATGTAGCTTGCTAAAGGCAAATTTTTATATGTCCAAATATAGATATGACATGAAATTTTTGCTTTGATATGCAAATTAGAGTAAATATGACATTCTTAGTATTGATATGAGTTATCTCATGTTTTATGTGCATATAATTCTAATGCTATGTTAGCCGGTGATCATCCTATGTGATGTTATAGATGCAAAACTTGGAAACCTTTCTAACTAAAGCATATATTACTTATGGCAAACACTAAATTGGCACAAACATAAAAAATAGTTATGATGACAATTTTTGATCGATATCGGAACCTGTTAGGAGTAGTATCTCTTGGTCGATATTGGGACCTATTATGGGTGAGGTCTCTTGGTCGATATCGGGACATGATATAGGAGTGCTAGCTCTTGGTTTGATATCGGATTGTAAAGAGTGATATTATGTGACTTCCAGTTGATGCCTGGAACTATTTGGAAAAAAAGGGTTGAGTGATACATTGATATCATTGATAATATTGTATAAGAATTGTAAATAGAATGACATCGATCAAGTGATATAATGATCACAATGAAGTTGATTTATTAAGTAGCTCAGTAAAAATGTAGACTCACAACATATTAGTGGAGCTAATGAGATGATAATGATGATAATGATTATGATTATGATGGTAGCTCTTCCTCACGTGGGCGAGCGATAGCTCGCGTGGTCGAGGTGATCTACATATGGTATGGTGATGAGAGAGTCATTTGTCGACATGAGTGACGGCTGTGCGGACTGTTTGACCTATCGTGGAGGATGAGATGGAGTCATCTGCGGGCGCAATTGGCGCGGGCTCTTTGACACACTCGTGACGAATATGATGAGATACATGTATGGTGGATGTGAGATGTACTTGCGGATGGCGAGATGTCATGACACGTAGTACAGTTCATACAAGCATACTTTGATCCTGCTTTTGATTGCAAGTACTTTTCCATATATGAAGTTATGTATGATATAGATTTTAAATGTGTTCTTCCGATGGATTTACTTTTCAGATGGTTTAAATATTTTATGGATCCATCATTTCACTCACTGAGCTGTTTATGCTCACTCCTCTTATTATTGTTGTTTTGTAGGTGAGGAGTTACTCCTTGAGGATTGATGTTATAGCTCTTATGCATCTTATCGGGCTAAAAAGGAAAAATAATTAGGTTGTGTGTGTATATGAGAGTTTGGAGAGGTGTAGACTTATATTTTAGTCCATCCTTGTCATATTCATAAAATCTTACCTGTTATTTGGACTCGTGTTGCCGTTTATTTGTTATTATATGTCAGAGTATTGTGAACTCCCTGTTAGGGCATCTAGCCCTTTACTTTTATCCATTGTTATTCCATTACACTTTATATGATTTGGGCTTGGCCCTTTATACCTATTGTATATATCGCATTGACTAGTTTTTAGCAAAGATCCTATTTTTTTGAAAAATTCTAGAGTTAGTTTATTTTGAGTCGTTGGTCTATTATATTGACCGTTGATTATTAGAATTTGAATTTGAATTAGTAGAATGACTAAAACACCCTTGCCGCATCCCGACCGTCAGGTTTGGGGCGTGGAAAGTCTCTCAGACAATGGTACACGAGGTTTGATAGTTTTATGATCAATAACGGATTCAACAACAGTACCTATGATTGTTGTGTATATCATAAGAAGGTGAAAGATGACTTCACCATCTATCTGCACTTGTATGTTGATGATATGCTTATTGCTGCTAGGAATATGTCATACATTTAGAATTTGAAGAAGCTCCTTAATGCAAAGTTTGATTGAAAGATCTTGGTGTAGCATAGAAAATTTTAAGGATGGAGATATACAGGGAGATTGTGCAAAAGGTAACCTCTTCTTATTTTAGAAAAGTTATATTCAGAAGATTTTATCCATATTAGAGATGTCATCAGCAAAATTCTTAAGTATTTCATCAACTCTAAATGTGCCTCTCTAAATTACTATTGCACATCAGTTTGAAGCAAAAAATGGGCTTTTGTCTAATGTTTCTTATGCCAGTGCAATCATAAGTTTGATGTATGCTATGGTGTGCCCTAGACTTGATACAACACATGTTGTTATTGTTGTCAGTAGATTCATGAGAAATCCTGGAAGGGAGCATTAACAAACAATGAAGCACATTTTTCAATATCTAAGAGGAACATTTTATATTGCCCTCATCTATGGAAGTGATACAGAGTGTTTGGTTGCTAGTTATTCAAGTTCAGATTATGTTACAGATGTAGATGAAAGAAAATCGATGACAGACTATGTCTTCACTTTGGGCAGTTCTATTATCAATTGGAATGTTACTCTACAATCTTAAGTCACACTATTTACTATTGAGGAAGGATACATATCATTGACAGAAGCTGAAAAGGAAGGAATATGGTTGAAAGACTTAGTTAGAGATTTTGGACTACATCAAGATCAAGCTATAGTGCATTGTGACAACTTGAATGTTATATGTCTAGCCAAGGATCTAATTCATCATTAAAGGACCAAATACATTGATGTAAGATATCACTTCATCCATACAGAAAAGATGATCAAGGTGAAGAAGGTTAGCATAATAGATAATCCAGCTGATATGTTCGCCAAGTCAATTCCTCACAACAAATTCCAACGTTGTTTGTATTTGCTAAATATAAGCAATTATCAATAGCCTCGATGCGAGGCTGACAACGGTAGAGCGTTGTTAGATGTTATATTCTGAAGATGATTCAAGTTAAGGTAGATATTTGATGATAATGCCTTGAATCTTAACCCAATGATATATCCTTATATGACCTTTTGTGCATCACAATTGCCCGAATAAATAGGGCATGATGTCGTCCGTCCCATACGGGGTCTCGCTGAACAAGTTGGGAGTCCCTATATAAACTTCCTAAAATTTGTGCTATTCAATATCTTATATTATATATTATTTTTTTCATCAAAAGAAAGAACTTAGTCTTTACCAGAAAATGTAACTCAGTTAAGGATGAACATCATAAATCTCTTGTCTTCTTATGTGTGTGAAATTATCTCTCTCGTCTCATATCCGCAACAATATATTTATTTACAACACTAAGATACAAATCCTCTAATATTAGACACTTACTTTGTTATGGTATATTAATAATGCCTATTTATATTGTATATGATATGTATAATCTTAGATAGTGTATATGTTGTAATGTGACCAGCCGTGATCACTGATCACGCCCGTGATAGCCACAAGGAGCCGTGATCCCTGAGATCACGGCCGTGATGGACGAGCCGTGATCCATGTGATCACGGCCGTGACACGGGCGCTTGGAAATGGAAACGAGCGCAGAGATCGTGTGAGCTGGACGCGAGCGATGCATGACGATACACGGATCACATACGCATGGATTGTGCGTTAGAAAGGAGGTGTTCCATTTTCGGAAGGGCGCGACTACGACCATCACGCGAGCACGCACTGAGCGCGCGTAACGGCCGCGCTGAGGGGGCCGGAGTGCTACGTGGTAGCGGCCTATAAATGGACACGAGCGTGTGCAAGGAGGCTCCAATCCAAATTCACGGAATCCATCTCTCTTCTTCTCGATCATCAATTGGTATCAGAGCCGGCGACTGCATTTTTTGGTCGACGACGCCTCTCACGAAGTTTCCGCACCCCTGGACTACTCCCTACGCCTTCCTGCTTTGCTCCGGTCCCGCCACACGCATCCGCACGACCCAATTGCGACTCAATCGCCGGATCGCTGCTTCCCCTAGTAACCACCGCCGGAGACGACACGCACGATCGGCGACTCCGCGAGCAAAATTGACGGGCCAAGGTTCTTCGCACACATCTGTGGACTTGCGCTGCACCGACGAACCTGCCCGACGACCGCCGAACCATCGCCCACCGAACGCCTCTGCTTCGCTCCGGTGAAAGGTGCACGTGAGGAAGATGAACAGTAACTCCACTCGATATTAATCGTGACCGTTCATCTTTCCCTCCAACTTTAGATCTGCTCCGTTGATTGCATGATTAAATCATAGCCGTTAGATCGTTATCTGATTAAATTCTATCTTATAATAGTTAGATCTGATCTGAACTGTAGGATTTACCTGTTATATGCATGATTAGATCTTGACCGTTATAACCTTATCGCGATCTGAACCGTAGGATTTATCTGTTATATGCATGATTAGATCTGGACCGTTATAACTCGAATAGATCTACACCATTTGGATATAATTTCTTTTTATCTTATAATCATGGCCGTTCATTTTAAATTGATTTATAATTCATATAGTTTCCAATTAATATTAAATCACTTCTGGAAAATATTTTTAGTTTAATTATTGTAACTTTTAGAAGATATTTTTTCGGATAAAATTAGCTTATACACTAATTTATTTTTCGGATAGTATTTTTTATTAAATTTATTTCAAATAAATTTAGTTTATTTGTATTAAATTTATTTTCGGATTAAATTAATTTTAGAAAATAAACTTTGTCTATTTACTAATAAATTTATTTTTGGATAAGTTAATTTAGAAAATAAATTTAGTATTTTTATTAAATTTATTTTAAATAAATTTAGTTTATTTATTATTAAATTTATTTTCGGATTAAATTAAGTTTAGAAAATAAAATTCGTCTATTTACTAATAAATTTATTTTCGGATAAGTTAATTTAGAAAATAAATTTTAGTATTTTTATTCAATTTATTTCAAATAAATTTAATTTATCTATTATTAAATTTATTTTCGGATAAAATTAATTTACAGAAAATAAATTTATTCTATTTATTGTTAAATTTTATTTTCGGATAAGTTAATTTTAGATATTTTATTAAATTTATTTTGAAATAAATTTGGTATACATTCTGATAAATTAATCTTTAGAAAATAAATTTTCTTTATTTGTTGTTAGATTTATTTTCTATATAGATTAATTTAGAAAATAAATTTACTTTATTTGATGTTCAGTTCAATTTCGGGTAAATTTACTTTAGAAAATAAATTCAGTTTTTTCTCAGTTATTTACTTTTTAAATTTATTTTCTACCTAGATTAATTTGGAAAATAAATTTAGTTAATTTTCTGTTGTTTACATTAATTTTTGGGTTTTTCGGCCAAATTAAATTAGAGAACAAGTTGAATTTATTGTTAAGTTTAATTATTTACTGTTAAACTTATTTGTTTGCTGTTAAATTTATTTTCTGAATAAATTAATTTAGAAAATAAATTTTCGTTTACTCTCTATTATTTACCATTTAGTTCAATTATTGTTTAAATTTATTTTCTGCATAGATTAATTTAGAAAATAAATTTAGTTAATTCTCTGTGATTTACTATTAATTTTTTTTACGGCGAAATTAATTTAGAAAACAAGTTTACATTATTCATTGTTAAACTTATCTTTCGGCAAAATTAATTTAGAAAATCATTTTAGTTTACTTGTTTTTAAATTTATTTTCTGCATAGATTAATTTACAAAATAAATTTATTATTCTCTGTTAATTATTGTCAAATTTATTTTTCGAATAAATTACTTTAGAGGATAAATTTATTTTTATTTACTATTAAATTTACTTTTGGACAAATTAATTTAGTACGTTCTTTTTAAAATATTTTCGGATATATTGATTATAGTATATTTTTGTTAAATTTATTTTCGGTTGTATTAATTTAGAAATTAAAATTTTGATATAAGTTAAAATTTTGATATAACTTAATTTAGAAGGTAAATTTAGCTTATTTTTATTAAATTTACTTTCGGATAAATTAATTTAGAAAATAAATTTAGTATTTCTGTTAAATTTATTTTTCACACAAATTAATTTGGAAAATAAATTCAGTATATTCTCTTTTAAAAAATATATACATATAACTCTTTTTCGCTAAATTCTTTTTGTATAAGTTAAGTTAGAAAATAAATTTACTACCTTTTGTTGAACTTATTTTTTTGATAAATTAATTTACTATATTTATGTTTAATTTATTTTTCTATTAAAAATTATTTTTGGGTAAATTAATTTTTAGAAAATAAATTTTTAAGTATCTTCGCTGATAAATTCATTTTTGGAATAAATAAATTATATCCTTGTCTTTTTTACAATAAAAACTCATTTTTTGGATGTATATTTAAATTTATTTTATCTGACTAAATTTATTTATTTTGTAGCCATGTCTAAGTTTATGGCCGTGGAACTAGTCAGATTGTGTCATTTTAACGACGCCAACTAAGACATTTGGAGTCGTAGAATTCGTTATAGTCTAGTTCATGACGGTCTACAAAGCTATATTGACACAACTCCACCAGTTCTTCAAGATAATGCTTTTGATGAGCAGAGAGCAGCTCACACAGCGGTGCTGGAGCAAAGGAAGTCTGGTGATGAAAAGGTCAAGACCTTCATATTGATGTATATGGAGGATAATCTGATTCGGGTTTTTGAAACCCATGAAAATGCTTATGAGCTTTGGAAAGTTCTTAAGATAAGTATACGTCCAAGAGGGACATGTACATTCAATTGTTGTCGCATAGATATACCACTTGCATAATAAAAGCGGACGATAATGTGTCCGATCATGTTAATAAAATGATTGTAATGGCTAAAGATTACAAAGCTGCAGGTTGTGCACTACCAGAGCCATTGCAGATCACCTCAGTGCTGAACAGTCTCCCNTAGAAAATCATTTTAGTTTACTTGTTTTTAAATTTATTTTCTGCATAGATTAATTTACAAAATAAATTTATTATTCTCTGTTAATTATTGTCAAATTTATTTTTCGAATAAATTACTTTAGAGGATAAATTTATTTTTATTTACTATTAAATTTACTTTTGGACAAATTAATTTAGTACGTTCTTTTTAAAATATTTTCGGATATATTGATTATAGTATATTTTTGTTAAATTTATTTTCGGTTGTATTAATTTAGAAATTAAAATTTTGATATAAGTTAAAATTTTGATATAACTTAATTTAGAAGGTAAATTTAGCTTATTTTTATTAAATTTACTTTCGGATAAATTAATTTAGAAAATAAATTTAGTATTTCTGTTAAATTTATTTTTCACACAAATTAATTTGGAAAATAAATTCAGTATATTCTCTTTTAAAAAATATATACATATAACTCTTTTTCGCTAAATTCTTTTTGTATAAGTTAAGTTAGAAAATAAATTTACTACCTTTTGTTGAACTTATTTTTTTGATAAATTAATTTACTATATTTATGTTTAATTTATTTTTCTATTAAAAATTATTTTTGGGTAAATTAATTTTTAGAAAATAAATTTTTAAGTATCTTCGCTGATAAATTCATTTTTGGAATAAATAAATTATATCCTTGTCTTTTTTACAATAAAAACTCATTTTTTGGATGTATATTTAAATTTATTTTATCTGACTAAATTTATTTATTTTGTAGCCATGTCTAAGTTTATGGCCGTGGAACTAGTCAGATTGTGTCATTTTAACGACGCCAACTAAGACATTTGGAGTCGTAGAATTCGTTATAGTCTAGTTCATGACGGTCTACAAAGCTATATTGACACAACTCCACCAGTTCTTCAAGATAATGCTTTTGATGAGCAGAGAGCAGCTCACACAGCGGTGCTGGAGCAAAGGAAGTCTGGTGATGAAAAGGTCAAGACCTTCATATTGATGTATATGGAGGATAATCTGATTCGGGTTTTTGAAACCCATGAAAATGCTTATGAGCTTTGGAAAGTTCTTAAGATAAGTATACGTCCAAGAGGGACATGTACATTCAATTGTTGTCGCATAGATATACCACTTGCATAATAAAAGCGGACGATAATGTGTCCGATCATGTTAATAAAATGATTGTAATGGCTAAAGATTACAAAGCTGCAGGTTGTGCACTACCAGAGCCATTGCAGATCACCTCAGTGCTGAACAGTCTCCCTCCTGCCTTCGACATGACAACAACATCTGTGCGTGTCAATGAATCCATCAAAATGGTTGCTGAACTGCCCTCCACTTTGGCTATTGAGCAGGATATGGCCAAAGGGAAAAGAAAGATAGACAACATCTTCGAGGTTCGGGATGCTGCTGAAGAGGAGGAAGAGATCCATGTTGTGTGCTATCAGCGCAAGCAATCAAGACCAGGCTTCAGCCCCAAGAAGAAATAGTTCAGACCTCAAACAGGGCAGAAGGCAACAAAGGGAACTTGCTTCAATTGTGGGAAATTTGGCCATTTTAAGAGCCATTGTCCCAACAAGCCAAAGCAAGACGGCCCACCCAGTGGTCAAAGTGGACAAGGAGGTGGAAGGCAGAATAAAGGAGCTGGAGCCAGCAAGATTTCTCATTCCTTGGTGGTGGAATATAATGCAACAACAACTGATATTGAAGGGTGGTGGATCGATTCTGGAGCGACCCGTCACGTTGTCAAGACCAAGGAGGATATCATTAACTTCAAGGATATAGCAAAAGGGGAAAAGAGGATCTACATGGATAACAACACATACCTCGATGTTGAGGGCGTTGGTGAGTACAAACTACAGATTTTTGATAGTTTTATTGTGCTCAAAGATGTGTTGTTTGAGGCGCAATTTGATCTATGTCCCTGTCCTTTTGTATAAGGGTTTTGAGGTTAGATTTTATAATGGTCGTGTAACAATTGGCAAGGACCTTAAGGTCATAGCAACCGGGAAGCTTGTACCTAGTCATGACATGTTTTGTCTAAATGTAGTTAAAATAATGAAATAAAAGACTCTTCCCAGTATTCATTGTGTTATATGTCTGATTATAATCTCTAGTATGAGAGATTAGGACATCCAATAAACTCAAAAATGGAACAAATAAAGAAAATGAATTTAGTGTCCAACATTTTTTGTGCAAGAACAATGCCATGTGAGCATTGCTTGGCCGGTAAAATGACAAGGTCCCCTTTTGGTGTGGGGACAAAGACAACAGAGTTGTTGGAACTGATTCATTCTTATATTTGTGGACTATTGAGTGTTCTCACCTTCGAGGGAAAAGAGTACTTTATTATATTTATTGATGATTATTCTAAGTATTGTTATGTATACCTCATAGAGAGAAAGTTAAAAGCTTTTTAGACTTTCAAGAGGTATAAGGCACTAGTTGAGAAGAGGTTAGGTAAACCTATTAAGTGCTTGAGGACAGATAGAGGAGGAGAGTTTACCTCTCGGGAATTCGAGGGGTATTGCATTTCAAAGGGTATTCATAGGGATACTACGATGCCATACACACCACAGCAGAATGGTGTGGCAGAGAGGAAGAATAGGACTCAGATAAATGCAGTAAGGTGTATGTTGTTCCACTCGGGTATGCCAAAGCATTTTTGGTGAAGCTTTGATGACCACGAGTAACATACAGAATCGAATTCCCATAAAGTCCATAGAATCAACTCCATATGAGTTATGGGTTGGTAGAA